>LGTU01000536.1:0-24726 GCA_001314425.1 Phytophthora pluvialis | reverse complement strand
CTGACAGCGAACGCGACGCTCAAGCACTTGAGCTTGGGCTCGGACAAGCTCGGAGACGAAGCCGTGCGCGTTCTGTGCGCCGGTCTGGCTCGCATAACCCAGCCGGGGCTGCAGTACTGGGACTTCCAGTTCAACTCGCTCGGTGTGGATGGCGTCTCGGCGGTTGCGGAGCCAGGGACTGAGTGAGAACGCCGACTTGGGGGAGAAAGAGCTGTACGTGACGGAGGCGGGCATCTCAGGAGCTGGACTGGGCCACTTGACCGCGTTGGTGGAGCAGGAGAGCTGTTCGTTGACGCTGTCGTTGGCATATTGTGCTTTATCAGCAACCACAGCGGCGGATTACCTGCAAACCATTGCTGCCACATACTGCAAAGCGTTCCTGATGGAAGCATGAGCCCCTCTTGAACTCGGAACTAACTACTCATTGCCGAAGCTAGAGTTGCGAGGTGTCGTCAGTGGCAGCCTCGCCAACCGAATCTACAGAGCACTGGGTGGTTGTTTGAGCGGGACAGAACGGCTGCACATGCCGCCTCCATTGTTTCCGACGGCCAGCATCCGTGTTGTTGTACAGCCAGCTCACAAAGTGAGTTAAAGCTCCGAGGTATACGTATTTGGTGCCTGTGGCTGTAAGTGTTCGGGAGCACTTCCTCGACATGGGCATCCAGCTGTGGCAGCGAAGTTTCTAAAAGCCATCTTCAAATAGAAACTGTTTCTACTTCAGGCTTCGTGCATTCTGCACGACGAATTCCATTTATCTATAATTTCCTCCGTCAACTGCAATTTCCGCTACACATCTCAAACAGCCCTGGACGAAAGCAGGTTTTTTGCTGAAAGTTACCTGTTGAAGGTTCAAGTGATCACTGCGCACTCCACGCAATCTATCGTTTGGGCGATGGTTGTCACTGCTACCAAAGAAGCACTGCACCTCAATGTCTCGCGCGGCTACCTTCGCATCCCTCGAAAATCCTTCATCTCGATTTTCCAGTAGGAACAGTATGACGTCCAAGTGGCCGTTCTAACGCGTGTGTTGTACAGCCTTCGCGTCGATTTTCGTATAACCAGCGGACAACCTCAAGATGTCCGTTCCGAGCTGCGTGATCCATCGCCATTGGTACAAAGTTTTTGGGATACATGTAATGCACGTGGAACCACTGAACGATCTTCAAGTGTCCACTTCTTGCAGCTCTGAACGGCGCCATCTCTGAACAGCCTTCGGATCGGTGCTCGTGAAGCCACATCACTACCTCCAAGTGTCCATTGTCAGCAGCTGCAGCCATTGCCATACCCGAAAAGCTGTGAGGGAAATGCTCGTGAAGCCACCGTAACACTTGCAAATGACCATTGCCGGCTGGGGTTGTAGCGAACCACCCATTCCGATTGTAGTGGAAATCGACGTTGACGTTCGCGTAGAGCCACTTGACAACATCAAGATGACCACTATTGGCAGCCAGATACAAAGCATTCGCGGTGCAGCTTACATGTTGCGTTCGATGTATCCATTGTACGACCTCCAGACGTCCATTTTCCAGCTCTGTCAGTCGCGGACGTTGAACACGATGTTAGAAGGTGGTTCGATGCCAACCACTGCAGCATTTCCAGATGCCCATGCTTAGCAGCTTCATCGACAGCTGTACTAGAACAACTCTCACCGTCGACGTTATACAGCCACTTCGCTATGGCAAGATGTCCATTAGCGACGGCCCAATCAATTGGTTTATGGTGCGTCGTGCATGTGTCCGTGTGGATTTTGTAGATCCACTGCACCACGTCTAAGTGTCCGTGTTTTGCTGCCAGCATCAACGCCTAGGACGAGCAGTGCTCATGCAGCCAGGACTTCTCGACGAATCTTGAAGAGTTATTTTTTTCCCACATCGTGTGCCAGTCGATTCCTCGTTCGTACAACCACTTGACGATATCGAGGTGGCCGTGAGTTGCAGCAATCCTAAACATATTCTTAAAATCGTTTTGCCATGGTCCGCGGCCGTCTTGTAGTTCGCTCATCCATCGAAGTACGTTCAAATGGCCACCACGTACTGCAGCACACACGGCCTCTTTCCATACTGGGGCAACGTATTGCAGCAGAAGTTGAAGGGTATGCTGCGATGCCCCTTGCTCACAGGCGGCGGTGAAGACTTCATGACACGGGAACGGAGTCAAGTACTCGTCAATACGCCCTTCAACATGCGCAAGCGAGCCTCCGTTGGCTGGAAGACAAGCCCTCAACACGATGAATGTGTCTGTACGTCCGTGGGAAGGTTTCATCATTGTCCGTGGTTACTTGACCCCAACCTGAGCAATGACAACAGAAACTTCGAAATGACCGTCGGGAGCAATCCGCGGGCACCGAATATCGAAAGTCCAAGTGATTGAAAGTATTGGCAACTTCTATCTAAAAACAAAAAAAGAGTTTTGGGGTATCAATGAACCTCCAATTTACAGCTATGCGTCCCTAGTGTAACAACTACAACTACTCACTCAACATAATATTTGAAACTTCTAAGACAATTACAACTTCACACCGAACATACTACTTGAAACATCTAAGAGGGTGTATGACTATTAGCTCTCCCCTGCCGAATAAATCCTGAAAGCTGTCACTCGGACTGACTAAGAGACCCAAAGTGATTGACATGTTACAGCAAGCACTGTGATCCCGAGCAGATTCCATTTTCGTCTAGCAGCAATGAAGGATACCTCACACAGCGGAATCATCGCTGAAAAATCGTACACCAGCAACAAGAGGCTCATTTTAGAAAAAAGCAGGCAGCAAAAGTTGCCTCAGCCTGACACTTTACACCCATTTGGTCACGCCAACGCCCCAGCTGCATTATGGGCGTACTGTAACACATACTTTCATCGTGACGGAACTGGTGAATCCACTGGACGACCTCTACATGTCCGTGTTTTCGCTGCTATGCTCAGTGTGTCCTCCGTGCACTGTTCATACCACCAGGTCTTCTCGATGTATCCACATGAAGTATTTCTTAAGCTCTCTCAGCACGAGCCAATCCATTCCGCGTCTGCTCAAGCAAGAAATTGAGGGTGTGTTCCAACGCTTCTCCAACTAGCGGTGAAGATCAAGTCGCACGAAGAAGGTATTCGTTGATCTGGTGCACTACGCCAGCCTTCACTTCCGGGAATACAAATAGCGACTAACTCGTGGCGTTGGTATCGAAATGGTGGTTCATTGCTAACACAAATCGTGCTTCAGCTCAGTTTGAGATTGAGGTTGCCAATACTGTCAATCACTTGAACTTTCGAAAGTGGAGTTCGTTTCCAATCGTGGTGCTTGATGTCGACGGCGGGAGCTGTTCGAGTCGATCTGTCGATGAAGCCGTTGAGAACGGACACCTCAAAGTGCTGCAGTGGTTGCAATTGAACCGCCTTCTAACGTGTTCAACGTCTGCAACTGACAAAGCTGCTCAAAATGGGCATCTGGAGGTCATAAAATGGCTGCATCGAACGCAACATGTACGCTGCACCCCGAGCGCTTTGCAACTGGCCGCCAATAATGGTCATCTTGAAGTTGTCAAGTGGCTCTACGAGGACTGCGACGTCGATTTCCACTGCTATGGCTATGGGAGGTGCGCTACAACCATAGCCAGCAATGTTCATTTGCAAGTGGTACGGTGGGGTCACGAGCACTTCCCTCACCTAATATTTGACCATGCCATGGCTGTTGCTGCTGAAAATGGACACTTTGAGGTAGTGATGTGGCTGCATGAACACCGATACGGAGGCCGTACAGCGATGGCGATGTCCAAAGATGCAAGAAATGGTCACTTGAAGATCGTTCAGTGGTTCCACGTTCATTATCCAAACACATGCATGCTGCATGGGATGGATGGGATGGATGGAGCAGCTCAGAACGGGCATCTTGACGTTGTCCGCTGGTTACATGAAAATCGACGCGAGGGCTGTACAACAGATGCGTTGGATTTTGCTGCTACAAACGGTCAGTTGGATGTGGTGTTGTTCCTACTGGAACACCGAGATGAAGGTTATTCGAGGGATGCGATGGAAGCCGCGCAAGACATTGAGGTGCGGTGTTTCTTCGATAGGAGTGACAACCTTCACCCAAACGATAGACTAAGTGGAGTGCGCAGTGATCACTTGAGCCTTCACCAGGCAAGTTTCAGGAGAAAACCTGCTTTCGTCCAGAGCTGTTTGAGATGTTTAGCGGTCATTGCAGTTCGTGAAGGAAATGTCGAGATTTTAGACTGGCTCAACCAGTTTGGCCTGGAGCTGCGTTCGACCATTCCCATCCGTGATGCAGTCAGTCGAGGTGACGTGACGTTACTGCAGTGGTTCCAGCAAAATGGATTTGAAGTGCGTGACCCCGACCTTCTCGAGTTGGCCGTGGAAAAAGGTCAGCTAAACGTGATTCATTGGCTTTCTAAACACGGGTACACGATATGCTTGCTCAAGTTGGTTGAAGTAGCCGAAAGAAACAACAACGTGCCGTTGCTGCGTTGGATTGTGGAACACGGACCACCACTCGATCTGTCAGTCGCGAAGACTTTGGTGATGGAATCCCGTCATATGGAGATAGTGTGGTGGATGTCGGAACCTGACCGAGTGGAGCTCGTGCTTGATGCCCTAATTAAAGAGGATCGAGAGGTGTTATGGTGGATTATTACGCGTATGCAGTTCGAAGTTGAAGACTCACAGCGTAGCATTCGTGATGCTATTCAGCGGGCCCCGGAAGGTATTTTGCTATGGGTTCAGAATTTGTTTTCAATGTTGGAGGGGAGCAAGTGGTGTTTTACGGTATAAAAAAAGTGATGCGGGTAAAGAAGTTTGAAGAAGGCCCAGCAAGCACTTGGCAGCTAATTGAGGCAATCATGTAGCCCACCTTCTCGTCGAAGCAAACATCACGCGTGAATTCTGCAAGCCACTTGATGCCGAAGTAGAAGTCCCGCGTTGCGCGGATTTGCGTAGTACAGTACCGTCGACCTTCTGTTTCTGAATAAAATCTGCAGAGTTGGTAGAATGGTGCACGTCCAATAATGCCACGGTCGTGGCGTCTTTTCGAGTGTCGTAGCCCAAGCTGAGCTGGACCTGCACGGGTCAGGTCCTGAGCTGTCCGAGAGAACCGACTGAGCGAGCGCCAATCCGACTCCAGACTGTTGCGCTTGAGTCAGGAGATGAGAAGGCAACGAGTCCATGATGAAAATGACTGGCGCTTGTGACAACAACTTGGTGCCAAATTGACTCAGCGATACATGACTTCTTTCAATAACGATTTCTGCCAAACACCGGAGGCAACCCTAAGGGCGTTGGTAGAACACTTTTAACTTGGTTGATATTTGGATTCTAGCCCAATCAAGCTATATCAATGACAGCACCCGAGAATCTCTCCGTCCTTTGCTCGAGTAACCAATGTGCGAGGGCATTCCAAGCTGTCCACTTCATTGCCTGTTTCGCATACCCTCCAATTTCATTGTCATGTAGCCACTGAACTGATGAGCTATCCCTCAGACCTGTCGTGAACAATGACCATGAACGAAGTGAAGTTTTCAAGTAACTATGGTTAGCAGCATTCCACGCCATGTCTGAACCACTTCGGTGCTCATGGAGCCAAACGTTCACATCAACGTGACCGGTTCCGGCTGCTGATATACCCTGAGAGTCGTGTTCGTGAAGTGCTCGCGCTGCCACTCGAATATACATGTACAGTTGCTCAAAAACCCTTATTTATTTGCCTTGTGTGGGTATCCTAAAAATTCCATTTTCCCAATAATCAAAAGCCCGCAGTGGCTACCACTGGTCACAGTCCGTTGGAAAATACACCCACGTGTAAATGTCGATGCACCTCCCTTGCATGCAGCTTCGAGAACTGGCAAGTATACAGAATTTTGTTGATGCACTGCACGAGACGCGGTAGCTGTGCATAAAAACAAATCCTGTACAACTAAAGGGCTCGAGTAAATAGAGAAAACAGACATCAATAGCACTTACGGTTGTGTTATTGTTCGTCAACCCTTTGACTCATTTGTCGTCATCCAAAATAGCGATTACACGAGAAACGTTTGAAATCTTACGAAGTCTCTTCAGCTGCTCGTTTTATCAGGTATAAATCCAGCGAGAACGGTTTGTCAAGCGCTAGATCTTCAGTTGAAATGTGGGGAAAGCAACCTCCCAACTTCGACGTACTCCAGAGGGTTGAAGAAGTTTCAGGTATGATGTCGCTGACCTCAACGCTAGCTGGTAGCACTAAAAACGCTGCAGGGGCTTTTCCTGATGACACATGGTCTGCACGATTGAAGCCCAGCAACTCTGGGAGATTATCAGCGGTTTTTCCAGCGAGATCAATCAACTGAAACGTAGGTTTGACTGTCATTCCGGTAAGAAGGAAGCGAGGCGGCATGTACGTCTTCGTAAACACCAGCGGCACCGCGCCAACCATCCCCAGTGAAAAACTGTCTACTCCATCAAAGTTACAAAACGGAGCCACCCAAGGTATCGAGGGTTTGGCAGCAGCGCTCTCCACCGGATTAGAAGCGATCGAGGACAGTGATAGGATCATCGGCACGATGCCTCCTTGGTGCAGAATGCCGAAGAAAAGCGTTAACACGAGGTTGAACACGATCCATAGCAGTTTCCCTAGCCTGTGCTTCGTCAGGAAGCGAACAATCCCCGTTCTGCCACTCAGTGCTGTGAATAAGTGCAGCGGCACGATGGCCGGCAACAGAAATCTTGGCTCCTGGTGCGGAGCGAGCGATAAGCAAACCAGTGGAAAGAACACGCACGCATTGCCGAAAAACGACCGCTCCGGATACCGGAGAAATCGCACCAAAAAGACGAGAAACACTGGTCCAAAAAGCATCGGCATGTTGACGGTAAGGTGGGTGAACCGCGGGTGGACTCCGTGCAGCTCCAAGTTGTCGTATTGGATGTTGTACAGAAGGTTGTTCAAAGGTGCGATCACGGCATTTCGAGCAACATTCTCCAGTAATGTTCCGTTCAATTCACCCTCAAACACTTCCGGCCGAAAGTAAAATGTATCCACGACAATAAACACCGCCGCCCACATCACGAACGCCACGAGGCCTTGCAGCGTCACCACCATCGTTGCTGCTAAGCGACGTGCAACAGACGGCGAGCTCCCAATTTCCTTTTTCCGTGCTGCAACAACCAGCAACGCGTCTTGTTGCCGCACTAGTTCCACTCCAAGCGGGAAGAAAAACACCGGAAAAGTGAACCGTGTGAAGAATCCCACCGCTAACAAACTCCCAAGAAGAAACGTCTGCCCGTGCACTACCCCGCATAAAACACGTCGATACTGGCAAGTTGAACAGCAATAAGTAAGATAGTTAGCAACTTTACGAATAATTAAAAAAAACTGTCACTTACCGGGTTGACGAGATATAGCACCGCGAAGCAGAGTGCAAGCACCAACGTCTCAAAAGTGTTGGAGAATGGTCGACACAAGAACACCAGAGTCGGCCACGAACTGGCAAAGAGCAGCAGAGCCTTCTTCTGTTTTTCCCGTTGAATATCAGGTTTCAGGTGTCGACTCAATTTCCCCACAACTTGATACAGCACTGCATCGACGATAAATGATAGCAGGCAGAGCAGCAGTCTGGGCGTCACGAGCATCCACCAGCCCGTCAACTTGACCCCCAGCAGCTCCAAGATTTTATATGGCAACCCCGCCACGAGTGCACTAGTCATTTAAAAAAATAACATTAGGATTTATAATAAATATGTTAATAATCAACGTAGAGTGCGCCGTACGGGAAGACAACCGAGCGGTTGGGGGTGGGCAACTGGAACTCCCAGGGAACGAACAGTTGGCGGTGGAGAGCGGACTCATCGGGTAGGAAGTGGCGTGCCATGACCTCCTGGCTCTGGAAGAACTCGTCCGGGTGCACCATGCCCAGCAGCAACACGCTGCCCGCCACTCTTAACGCCGCCAGCGCCGCATACAGCTGCATGTTCGGATCTTTAAAAATATAACATCTCCCAGGTCGCGGAAGCGTCGTCACGCATCCCTTCTCGCAGGTCTAGAGTCCCGAAACTAATCACTTGATTCCACTATACCTTTTCAAAATCTGCACCCGAAAATAATAAGCGCCAGTTTTTTCGCGCGTAAAATTCCCGCCCCTCAATTCGAAAAGGTCCCCGCCCAGGAGCTCCAATAAGTTTTAAGACGCACAGTACCTGGGACGCGGCATTCTCCCTCTTTAAGCCCATGGCGGACGACGCGTACTACCGCCAAGTACTGGCGCAGATGCAGAGCGAGTTCACGCGCGCCGCGGCGGCGCTGGAGAAGCAGGTGGCGACGCTGACGCGTCACAACGAGCTGCTGGCGACGGAGCTGGCGCAGACCAAGACGCAGCAGCGCGAGTGGGCGCGCGAGGCCACGCAGAGCGTCTCGCAGCTGCAGAAGCAGGTCGAGACGCAGGCTGCAGAGGCGGCCAAGGCCCAACAGGAGGCGGCGGACAGGGAACAGGCGCTCGCGCTCGAGGTGTCGGCGCTCAAGAGCTTGCTGCAACAGGAACAGGACTACTGGACGCGGCACGATCAGGCCGGCAGGGAGGACAGGGACAGGGGGACCAAGCAACTGGCCGAGGCCAAGGCCGAGGCCATGCAGCACCACGAGCAGAACAGGGCGCTGAGGAGGGAGATGAAGGCCCTGCAGGCCCGAGTGGAGACGGCTGTGGCCACGAGCAACAGCTTCGAGCAGAGGCTCATGGTGGTCGTCAAGGAGAAGCAGCAGAGCGTGCAGGAGGTGGAGACGCAGCTGGCCCGCTACAAGAAGAAGCTCCACGAGAAGCGGGCGCAGAACAAGTACCTGACAGAGGCTCTCGTGAGGCTGCAGGAGCAGAGGCAGAGTGCGGGCAGCAGCAGTAGCAGTAGCTACGGAAGCCCCACGACCGCGGTGAGTTCCAGAATTACGGCGAGGGTAATGGAGTCCGCGCCACCTGTGGCGACGACGAGTGTGGAGACGGCCAGCAAACCTGTGGAGGTGTCGCCCCAGCGACGTGTGAGGAAAAGAGAGTTGACGCTGCCCGAAGAGATTAAAGCTGCGGCGGCCAATGTGACGACGTCGAGCAGGATATACAAGAGCAAGCGGATGGGAGCGTCGAGAACAAGAACGTCGCCGACGTCTTCGTCGCCGGAGATTTCTCCACGATCGGCTCGTTCGGCCCCGTACAAGCGCGCTCCTTCGGTGGCTACGACGACGCCTACTACGTCGGATGGACACAGCTTTAACAGCAACACCAGCAGCAGTGGGAGTCTTCGAAGCATGCGTAGTTTGCGTAACGTGACGGGGCGGCGGATAAGCAGCAGGAACAGCAGTGACAGCGACAACATTGACGTTAGCCCCAGGACAAGTGCTGGACACCTGCGAGGAGCAAACCCAACTGGGCGACTAGAGCGCGAGCTTAGTGGCCTTCGACGAAAGCTGGACTCATGCATGGCGGATACCGCTGCGCGGTGGTAGAAGGTCGTTATCAGTCCACGGGTCGATGGAGCGTTTGGTGACTACATAGTAGCTGGTGTGGCCGAGCGATACGACGAGATGCACTCATTTCTGCCTCTTGTCGTTGGAGCTTCGGTTTGCTGCTCGCCTCGGGACTCATTACTTCCGCCAGGTGGGCAGTACCACACGGGAAATCACTACCAGCTTCTGGACGTGGCTTGTGACGTCACGTGTTCAACAAGTGGGAATTTACTCGGCAACACAGTTCTCTATCGGCAAGATTTCGTGAAGATTGGCGAGACTGGAGATGGCAGGTGGCAAAAAGGAAAGGAGGCCCATTACCCTTCTTTCCCTCTTTGCTTGGGCCAAGGCGACTTCAGGGACTCATTACTCTCTGTTGTGCGCTATTCTGTGGTGCACCGTTCGTCAAGGATTCTGGATGTGGTTTTGTCAAGGCATAGCAAACCTCACTCGAAGTTGCTTCAGCAGGCTCAGCTGATCGGGGCTCATTACCCCCGTTGAGGCTGTAGATCCTGAGGTGCTTTGGGTGGGGTTGCGGGCGTGGTGTGCAATTGTAGTGGGCGATGGGGATTCATTACTCCTTGTCGATCGCTGTGTTTGCCACCCGCTTGCATCTTGTTTTGCTTTGGCAACCACATTTGGGAACTTTAGACTTGCGGTGCGCTTGGATTGACCCATGCTACCGTTCGCCAAACCGAAGTCCTGTTAGTCTGCTCAGTGCTGCTGCTCGTGACCGTACTGACGACGACTTCGATGTGATCCTCTCCCCCAACGACTTTCTGATGACCAAGTTAGCTAGAACCAATCTGGTGACAAGTTAGCGCTCACGCGACGAGTATGTGTAGATAGCGTATCGCGGAGACACAACAGGGTATTTATTGAAACCAGCAATGGATAAAGCGTCTTCTTTTCCAAACAGCTCTAACCTACTGCTTGATACGTGGTGAAATCTTCTACTCGGAGCCTGTTGTTGCTCAGAAGTTGAACAGGGCGGTCAAAACAGTCGAAGTAACGCACAGGCTGCCACGTTCATTCCTGCTAGCGTCCCGACAGCTTAATGACTGCGTCAGTTTCTATCGTTTCCTAGCTAACGTTTTTACTTCCACTCGACGCCCGATCCTTCCCCTTCGTCGTCACCATGCGGGTGGTCCTCGTCCTCGAGGTACTCCATGAGCTCGCTGGTGCCGAATTTGTCCATGTACTCGTCCTCGTTCATGTCGCCGTAGACGCTGTGCTTGTCGTCCACCATGTTCTCCCAGTGGTCCTCCAGCGCCAAGATCCGACGGGTGTCCGCCCGCATCAAGTGCACCACGATGTTGTTGCAGTCTGCGATCATCCAGTCGTCGCAGTCCCGACCTTCCACTGCGTAGTCAAAGTCGTCCACGACCTCTCTCGCCTTCATGGACTTGATCAACAGGTCGGCCATGCGTCGCATGTGCGCCTGCGACCTGCCCGTGGCGAACACCATAAAGTCGGCCAAGCTGGTTTTGCCAGCGAGGTCCACAGTGTAAACGTCAATGGCCTTCTCCCGTTCGAGAGCTTCTTTGACCTCGTCCAGGGTCAAATAACTCCTCGGGATGGGCGGGATGATGTTTGCATGGCGGTTGCCGGCATCTGGGGCCTGCCACTCCACGTCGTCCGCTGTTTCTTGGCCGTTTTCCATTGCGTCGCCCTCGGGAAAGTTTCGGGGTGCGTCCAAGTCGCAGTAGAGCGTCACCAGCTCGTCGTAAGCCTTGGCGGCGTCGAGCGCCGTCCAGTAGTCGCCGCCGCTGATCACGTGGCCCTCGATCTCCAGCTCGGCGCTGTATTTCTTCACCTTGGACACGTCGTATACAACGCCCAAGTACTCGGTCTCTGTCTCCTCCTTGGCATGGGCATCATCGTCGTCATCGCGAGACTGGGAGAAGCTGCGGATGGGGACGCTTTGAAGCGGACGCAGAGAAGCTGCAGCGGGCGTGGCGAGTTGCACAAGCAAGCGAGACGCGACCACGCGAGGGGCGGAAGCCGAAGCAGCGCGGAGAACTCGGCGGACGAGCTGCGACCGCATGTTCATTTTGTTTTTTCTAAGTGGCAATTTGCGTGGTGAGGACGCACGGGCGACTCACTTGAAGAATGTATGCAGATAGCGAAAATTACATCTGTAGCCATCAGATCAGAAACAATGTCAGCATCAAATAAAGAGAAATGCCGGTTCCGAGATGGAAATATCTGGTAAATTGCTCGTCTGCCTTTGAACCGACATTGTACATGTACAATATGGATGTCGACTATGAACGGGTTTGCTTTGGCTTTGGAATAAAGGTGGGCGCAGCTACATGTACATACAGTTTCAATCTCTTGACGTCTACATCGATGAATTTGCTGCGCAGTCTAAGCGCGATTTTTTCACTCGCATCGTTTGTGCTCATAGGCGCCAGTCGCTGGAGCTGGGGTTAGCTCGCTGTAGACACCCGTAGTCGCTGCGGGGGTTGGGCCAGGGGTATCGCCAACAGGAGTCTGCTGTGCCTTCGTCTGGGCATCGGCGTAGTAATCCGAGTCCATGTACTGTTCCGTGGTGGCGGTGGTTGGCACGTAGTCGTTCTTGATCTCCTCAACGACGTCAACGTCGGCAAACTCAACCGCTCCAGGCTTGAACTCGTCGGTCTTGCAGGCGACGACCACATCGCCGGACTCGATTTCATCAACCTTTTTGCCGCAAATGGGTCGCGAGGATGCCAGGTGGAAGTTTTGCACGAAATCCTCGGAGAAGTCTTCGATCCCGTGGACCTTGTTGTACGCCTCGCACTCAGCGTAGTGCATCTGCTGCACGACCAGATCCATGTTGCCATCGAAGCGGTCGTACATACCGTCGTACATGGTCTGCGTCCACTGCCAGTAGTCTCCCGAGTTCGCGTCCGACGGTGGTGCGTGCGTTGATCCATCGGTGGCGTTGTCCACGACGTAAATTCCGCTGTGCGTATGCACGTCCGTCTGGTTGTAGTAGCCGTAGCCGACATCGTCCGGCGACTCGACGTAAACTCCATCGTCGCTGCTTGAACTACCAGCGTACGACCCACGGAAGGAGCTCGAGCTTGAACCCGAGCCAAGCACTGCAGTCTCTGGAACGGTTGTCGGTGGGGCAGTCGATGAAGAGGCCGATATCGGGGGGTTCGCGTTGAATGCGGGGCAGATCTCGCTGTTGCTCAGCAACTGCTGCGTCACGATCTCGGGGAGTTCGTACGAGTACGAGTAGTCCCCAAGCTGCGTCACGTCACCGTAGTTCCACATCTCGCTACCCACGTGCGAGAAGTACTTCCCCAGCGTTGGGTGTTCGGCGACGTCTATCGTCTGGCCGTTCTCGATCACGTTCTGCACGATCTTCGCGTTGGGGCCGACCCCCGACACGCCGTCGCACGAGTCCGTCACCTTGGTGAACGCCTTGGACGCCGACAGCAACTGCTCCTCGGTGAGCGGCACCCCAAAGTGGCACAGGTGATACACGTGCAGATACATGTCGATAGCCGCGTGCCACGAGTAGAAGAAAGGGTCACGCGGCGAAGCAAACGTGGCCATGGTGCCTCCGACAGCGTTGTGCACTTCGTTGTGCACTCCGAACTGGACGCCCATGAGGAAGGTGGCGTAGTCCGCGGAGCTGCTCACAATGCTCAGGAGCGAAGCAAACCCAGCACCGGACGGCACGGGCTTCGTGGTCATGTCACTACGAACGGAGTAGCCGCACACGTTGTTGTCGTCGCACTCGTGGTTGAGCGGGTAGCCCGCCACAGGATAACCGGTCGATGTCTTGCCATTCAGCAGCAGCGACACCCCCCGGTTCTGAGCCTTGTTGCCCCCGATCTCTTGCAAGATGCTGGAGCACTCGTAGAAGCTGCCGCACTCTCCTGCAGCCTGACGAACGTACGCGGTCTGCACGTCGTAATACGGCACCGTCACGCAGGCGAACTTGGGGTCTTGGTCGCGGAGGTAACTTTCCAGCGCGATCAAGAGACGGCGGTGCCACGTGAAGAACCCGCAGGAACGGTGAGCCTGGGACTCTCCGTTTGGTTCGACGTGGATGGCGGCAAACTCCTTGATCGCCCCGTTGCTGATGGCCGTGTCCATTGCCTCGAGGTAGAGGTTCTTTTCACTGCTGCTCATGCTGGACCAGGCCTTGCGCACGCGTCCGTGACCGCATGCTTCGTTGCCACCGGCTTGAGCCTCAGCTCTAGTAGCGGGTAGCGACGTGCTGACAAGCGTCGCAGCCAGCAGCAGCGTGAAGGATTGGAGGATGGCACCAACGCGCATCGTGGCGAGGCAAGCCACAGTAGATCTTGGGAGTTGAGGACTTTCACCGATGGTGAGAGTTGGGAAATGACGACTGCAGTCGACTTGGGAATCGAGCTCACCAAGATGGTCAGTGAATTGAGCTCCAAGGTCAGTGTTGAACTTGGCAGACGACCAGTTCATTGGCGACCGAGCTGCAACGACTGCGCCATTCAATGGAGCGCGTGGCCTCACCCTGACTTTAAAATGCTGCCAGCCCCGGATGTAGCGGCAGTAACAGGTTCACCGCAACTCAACCGAACAGCGAGAGGTTAACGGCGCTTGTAATGCACGAAGGACACTAGTTTGAAGCTCGTTGACTCACCATGTGTGAGGCGCTATTCATGATCCGAGCACGGCTTGGTGAGTATCGAAAGTGTGTGGAAAGTGAGTAAGTAGGCTGTCTTGCTACATTTGAGTGAGTTTCGGTGATTCGCATCATGAACTTGAAATTGGTAGAAGATTGCAAGGGTGTGATCAACTTGACCGATGAGTCTTACGCCACCTCATCTTCTGTGTGTGCGGCCAGCAGCACGGTTGACTTGCAAGTCTTCCTTCGAGGCAGCTCCATTTTACGCACGATGCCTCTTGATTACAAGAGTTTGCAGTTTGAAAAGATGGTCGTGACTCTATTGAATTTAACAAGCTATGCACATCGTGGGGCGTTCCTCCTTCAATTGGGAGGCTCAGCCCGCACTACAGAGTCGCCATCTTGTCACATATACAAAAGGTTGTGGTCTGCTTACAGCTTGATCGATCGAGTGACCGGCGTCGAAGGCTGGCTGTAGTATCCGCTGGGGGACAAGTCGCCGTCGTTACGGCGCTGGCGGATCTTGTAGGCAGTGAACCCCGCCAGGGCAACGACAGCACAGATAGCAATGACGATGCCAGCAATGGCAGCACCACCCACACCTCCCGTTGCGGCAGTCGAGGCAACATCAGAGGTGGTGGTTGTGGCGGCGTAGGACGTGGTAAACGTCTTGGAAGACGAGGAAGCGCTCTGCTGCTTCTGCTGCCAGGTGTAGTCGTCGTCCTGGTTCGAGGACGTGGTCGTCTCCGTCTTGGTCTTGGTTCCAGTCTTCGACGGGGTTCCGGTCTTCGATGGAGTCTCGGTCGCCGGTACTTCAGTAGTAGGGTACGGCGTGGGAGCAGCAGTCTCAGGCACCACGGTGGTAGGGCACGGCGTGGGAGCAGCAGTCTCGGGCACTTCGGTAGAAGGACACGGCGTCGGGGATACCGTGTTCGGCACCTCAGTCGTAGGGCAAGGCGTGGGAGACTCAGTCGACGGCACCTCGGTAGAAGGACACGGCGTGGGAGACTCAGTCGACGGCACCTCGGTTGTAGGGCACGGCGTGGGAGCAGCAGTCTCAGGCACCACGGTGGTAGGGCACGGCGTGGGAGACTCAGTCGACGGCACCTCGGTAGAAGGGCACGGCGTGGGAGCATCCGTGGCCGGCACCTCAGTAGTAGGGCACGGTGTAGGTGCTTCCGTTGACGGCACCTCGGTCGACGGCACCACCGTGGTGGGGCTCGGCGTGGGAGCATCCGTGGCCGGCACCTCAGTACTAGGACACGGTGTGGGGGCCTCCGTTGACGGTCCAGCAGTGGTCGGTGCCGGTGTCGACGTCTTAGTAGCCTCGGGTGTAGGCGCCGGGGTCGAACCCTTTGTAGTCGGGGCAGGAGTGGGTTTCTCCGTTTCTGTCGTAGTGGGGGCTGGGGTCTTCGTCTCCGTCGAAGTAGTCGTCGGAGCAGGGGTCTTCGTCCCAGTTGTCGTCGGTGCGGGAGTCTTCGTCGTCTCGGTCGAAGTAGGGGCCGGCGTGGGCTTCTCCGTTTCTGAAGTAGTCGGGGCAGGCGTTGACTTGTCGGTCGTCGTCTTGGTCGGCGCAGGCGTAGGAGCCTCGGTCTCCGTCGTCGTCTTGGTCGGCGCAGGCGTAGAACCCTCAGTCTCCGTCATGGTTGGGGCCGGGGTAGCACTCTTCTCCGGCGAGCCGAAGACGCAGCCCCAGGCACCAGTCTTGATCTTCGCACACAGGGCGTTCTCAGGAGCCACGCAGGTGCTGGAGTTCGTGTAGCTGGACAGCGTCTCGTGGCAGTCCTGCACAGCAACGTCGCCCTTCACGGGGCACAGTGAGCCGGCAGGCGAGTCACCCGAGCCACTGCAGATAGGTTCCTCAATGCAGTACGTCGCATCGCCTTCCACAGACACATCGATGCAAGTCTCCGACTGCTTCGTCGTAGCAGCGGGGGTAGCACTAGGCGTCGAGGCAGCAGGGGTAGCGCTGGGCTTGGTGGCAGCGGGCGTGGCGCTGGGCGTTGTGGCAGCGGGCGTGGCACTGGGTTTCGTGGCAGCGGGCGTGGTACTGGGCTTCGTGGCAGCGGGCGTAGCGCCCGGGGTAGTAGCCGCAGGGGTGGCGCCAGGCGTAGTCGCAGCAGGGGTAGCTCCAGGAGTCTTGGTTCCAGTCGACGTGGTCGTCGTCGTGCCAGTCGTAGTAGTCGAAGCACCAGATCCCGTCACCGTAGTAGTGGTAGCTCCTGACCCGGTAGTAGCCGTCTCGATAGAGCCGCCAGATCCCGTAGTCGCAGTCTGGATAGAACCGCCCGAGCCCGTGGTAGTGGTGGTCGTAGTCTCGCCGTTCGAGCCGGTAGTCGTCGTGATCGTCTCACCGTTCGAGCCCGTCGTAGTCGTGGTGTGGCCCGTGATCGTAGTCGTGCTACCGCCAGTCGTAGTCGAGGTCGCAGTACCAGAGTTAGTCGAGCCTGCGTTTCCGCTGGTCGTCGTTGAAGTCGACGTGGTCGATCCAGTGTTTCCGCTTGTCGTTGTCGAAGAAGAGGTAGCTCCAGAGCTCGTCGTGCCTGAGTTCGTCGTCGTTGTCGAACCACCCGAGGTGGTCGTTGATCCCGTCGAGGTCGTCGAAGATCCGCCAGTTGTGTTGGCAGTGGTCTTGCTCGTCGTCGTCGTCGAAGCTCCCGAGCCATTCGTCACGGTCGTTGTCGTAGCACCCGAGCCAGTCGTGGTGGTCTTGATGCTGCTGCCCGAGCCGGTCGTGGTCGTCTTGATGGTCTCACCGCTCGATCCCGTCGTGGTGGTAGTCGTCTCGCCATTCGAACCGGTGGTCGTCACCGCCGATCCCTCCTCCGACGAGGTGCTGCCGGTCTCAGACGCCTCCGAATCCTCCGACGAACCCGCCTCAGTCGAGCTCGATCCCGACACGTCGAGCTCCGTCGAGCCAGAGGAGGCCTCTGAAATGGTCTCCGACACGTTGGCCGCCGTCGTCGTGGTCGTCGTCAAGCTGCTCGTGGTCGTGACAGCAGACGCGTTCTTGGCGCTCTGCACCGTGGTGCTCGTCGAGTTGGACGTCATGTAACCAGTGTCCACAACCGTGGTGGACGTCTCATCGTTGCCCGAGCCACTCGTCGAGGTGACGGTGATGTTGCCCAGGGCCTCCTGCGTCGAGTCCAGGCTCGACTGCACCCTCTGCGTGTACGACTTGCGGATGTACGTCACCTTGCGGGTGGTCACGCGCTTGTAGGACGTGCGGATGGTCTTGATCACCGCCGAGCTGGCGAACTTGAGGCTCGAGGACGAGTAGGACGTCGAGCGCACGGCCATCTTCAGCAGGCCCGAGCGCACCAGGTCCAGACGTTGACCACACTCGACACGGTTCGTGATCAGGTTCTTGTCCGTTACGAACGTGGACGTGAAGTTGGATAGGCCGTAGACGCTGTCGAACGTGTAGCACTCCAGCAGCTTCATGTGCGTCGCCACCAGGTCCAGGTTGCCTTCGAAGCGCGTGTACAGGCCTTTGTACGCGGTCTGGAGCCACGCCCAGTAGCTGCCCGACGTGGCCACGGACGCTGTGATGTTGCGCGCCACCGAGCGCGTGCCCACCGTCACGTTCATCACCACGTTCGACGTGTTCGAGTAGGTCGCGTCCATGCGCGCCGCCGTACTGGACGTGGTCGAGGTGGACGAGCTGGAGCTCGACGAGTAGTTGGCGCTCACGATGCCGTTGTGCTTGGTCGTGATCTCTCCGTTGGTGTAGTACGGCGTGTAGCCCGTGTAGCCGTTCGTCACGATGGTGCCTTCGCCGTAGGCCACATTGTCCGTGCTGAAGTTGCCCAGGTACGTGTACCCGTATCTGGTCACGAGCTGGCCGCTGGTCACCGTGGACTTGGCCGAGGACGCCGAGGTGCTGTTCGCCTTGGTCACCACCTTGGTCACCTTGGTGGTCGTCACCTTCTTGCCGTTCACGATCTTGGTCGTCTTGGTCGTGGTCGTCTTGGTCGTCGTCTTGGTCGTGGTCGTGCCCTTGACGGCCGCGGCGTTCAGCGTCGAGTACGAGGCGGCGAAGGCGCGGTTGAAGCCCGTGCACATGTCGTTGTTGCTCAGGATCTGCTGGCGTAGCATCTCCGGCAGCTGGTACGTGTACGAGTAGTCTCCGAGCTGCTGCACGTCGGCGTAGTTCCAGTTGTCGCTGCCCACGTAGCCGAAGTACTGGCCGAGCGTCGGGTGCTGCGACGCGTCCACGACCTCGCCGTCCACCGAGATCCGCATGATGATGGCCGACGCGGCGTCCACGCCGTCCACGCCGCCGCAGGTCTGCGTGGCGTTGGCGTACGCCTCGAGCGACTCGAGGACCTGGTCGTACGTGAGCGGTACGCCGATGCGGCACAGGTGGTACACGTGCAAGTACATGTCCATGGCCGCGTACCACGAGTAGAAGAGCACGTCCCGCGCCGCGGCGGCCGTGGAGAAGGCGCCGCCGACGGCGTCCAGCACCTCGTTGTGCACGCCGTACTGGATGCCCTCCAGGAACGTGGCGTAGTCGCCCGAGGTGGCCACGACGCCCTGGAAGGCGCCGAAGCTGGCGGCGCTGGGCACGGGCTTGGCGGACAGGTCGTCGCGCACCATGTAGCCGCAGTTGCCGTCGTCGTCGCAGGCCGCTGCGAAGGGCGCGCCGCTCACGGCGTAGCCCGAGGCGTCCACGCCGTCGAGCGTGAGCGTCGCCTCGTCCGTCGTGGAGTTGGGCGCGCCGCCGATGGCCTCGAAGATGCCGCTGCACTCGAACATGTTGGCGCACTCGCCGTTCACGGCCTGGACGTAGGCCGTGTGCACGTCGTAGTAGGGCAGCGTGAGGCACGCGAAGCGCTCGTCCAGGTCGCGCAGGTACGACTCGTAGGCGAGCAGCAGCCGGCGGTGCCAGCTGAAGAAGCCGCACGAGTGCTCGCCCTGGGCCTGGCCCAGCGCGTCGGCGGCGATGGCCGCGAAGTCAGCGACGCCGCCGTCGGCGACGGCCATCTCTGTGGCCTCGAGGTACAGCGCCTGCTCGTCCGCGCTGAGCGCGCCCCAGGGCTTGCGCACGCGCGCCGAGCCGCAGAACTCGTTGCCGCCGGGCAGGCCCGTCACGTTGCCCGCCGCGCTCAGGATGGTCGGGTCGTACACGTCTGTGGTGGTGGTGGTCTGCGCGGCCGAGGGCGCGAGAAGCGCCGCGCCTAGCGACGCCAGCGCGGCCGAGAGTCTCATGGCGAGCGGAGATCGAGGGGTGGAAGTGGTCCAACTGCTATGCTAGCTGTAGCTGTAGCTGTAGCTCCTCGCGGATCGTCCTCTGGGGTGAGAGGCCAGTTACGGAATGAGGCCTAATGGTGCATGCCCTGTGGCAAATCAGTTGGTGGCGTAAGGCGTTCAGCGCAGCGCGTGCTGGCTAGCGATCGACGGGCGATGGCTTGACTCGCGCTTTGTATGTCCGCGCGTGTCATCAAGGACAGTATCTTTTTGCGGGAAGCCATTGGCAAAAATTGACAGTGGGATACTCGGACACCAGAAGCGCCCCGTCTGCCGACAGAAGGATCGCCGAAGCGTCCCTCGACGGAGTGTCATGACGGTCTCCGTTGCAAAATCGCCATGCAGGTTTGCCTTGTTCGGCGTTTGCTAGTAGCAATTGCCATTGTCCATTGTTGCCAGCGGCGAGCGGTACTGCTAACGCTGCTAGTCTGTGGCCGAGCGCGCTGTCCATCTGGCCAGCTCGTTGAAGTGAGACCATCTGTCTGGCTGGACTGCGAGTGGATGTTTGGCTCTGGCCACTGCAAACGGGCCGAGTCCAGGCTGTCCCAACACGCACGCACCCCCGCCTATATTGAACGACGATCGGGCGAGCGCCACCGATTTTCGATGCATCACGTCGATCCTAGAGAGCTGCGGTCAAAGCGCTGCAACATTGGTTGGCAAAGTGCCGAGGTCGCGGCCAAACATGCAATGTGGCAACTCCAGCCGAGCTCGGGCCGGTTCGCTGCACTCGCGGCGTGAGGGTGCGAAATTTCAGCTGTGCGCGCCGCGAAACCAGAGCCCTTCGTAGCCAACGGTTTCGCATCAATTGCACAGTGCTCGAGGTGGCAACTTGCCACTGGCAAGTCGTCGTTGCAGCCTGCAAACGAAGCCACACCGGGATTTTGCCGCTGCTCTATCCTATGAATCACACTTTGATGGTTCTGTATGGTTTATTCTTACAAAATCCAAGATGTCGCCTCACAGAGACGGAGCAGGTGGCTTCACTCATGTACGAACAACATCTGCATTGCCCGACGGTCTCCAAAGGCTCTTAAACTCCGACACCGACGCCGATACATGGAGGGCGGGCTCCGGCCCGAGGCAACGTGATATCAATGGAAAGCTCGGGGAAATCATGCATGCCGCCATGGTACTTCCCTGCTGCGGATGCTAGGTCGTTGCCTCGAGTTCCTACAGCAAAGTACACTGTATGCTGAGCACATCCCTCTGCAGCTTTGCGTTGTTGACGGCAACTTTGCCTCGGTCTGAGACGCCTTTGCGGTCGCCTCGCCGAGCCCGAGCCCGGCGATTTGCAGTGTGTCCCTCCCTCGCTCGCGGCTTGGCCGAAGGACATCCACTCGCTCACTTCAACGTCACGGATCGCGGAAATCGGCTACGGCGCCCTCGGCATCATTAGTTCTGCGGTGGGCTGCTGAGTCGAGGGCGAAGGAGCTGCAGGTAGTGGCGTCCTCGTCGCGCTCTTGGAAGGCCCATGGTCCGGGGCACGGTAGCGGACGTCAGGCTGCGGTATCTCGGACAGCTAGCCGATGGACGATGCGCTCGTTGCCTGCTCGTGGTGATCTCTATGCCAGACGGCAAATGTCGCCCAACGCGTAGCTCTCTTCAGCGGCCGAGCACATTCACTCACCGTGGCAAGTTTGATTATTAACATATCAAGGAGGGCGGGGCGGGGTCGAGTGCTGGAAGTACGGAACCACATGCAACAAGTACCGCACCAAGAAATAAGGTATCGTCGCTGAGCTGTAACTACTGCACCTGCACTGGCTGGCGGGGTATCTTACTACGCTTTCAGAGCAATGTGCTAAGCTCGGAGATACGGGGCGCTCTTCGTGCGGCGATGTCCTGGGTGGTGCTTGTGGTAGTGGCCGTCTCGTGAAGTCTTGCGGAACTGAATGAACTGGCTTAGGACAAAAAGCACGGCGAACCCGGCAAGGTAGGCGCACCAGGCACCTGGGATGGAGTACTGCCAGCCCCCGCTAGCGTCTTGCGTCGCGATCTCCTTCAGACCGGCGAAGGTCGGGAAGTCCCCGGCGAAGTATCCGATGCCCCACACGAGAATCCCTGCGCCGAACAGGCTGGTGGCGATGATCAAGACGGGCTTCTCCAGATTCAACGCCAGTATTCCGCCTAGCAGGCCCAGCCCCACACACAGCAGAGCGAGGACCACCCCGGGGTTGCTCAGGTAGACCAAATATCCGAACGCGTCGTTGAGGACCATGGCCAGCATGACGCCGGCCGCCGTTCCGACCGCAAAGATGCCGACTGTTGTCAGGCACAGAACGAGGAAGCCGCAGAACACGCCGCCAACCACGAAAGCTACCCACGAGAGTGTGGCGACCCGTTCATCGGCGGCAAACACTTGCTCCGCTACCATCGCGAAGCCCGTCCCGCCGAAGGCGAATCCAATCATGAAGAGCGTGGCGCGAAATAGTCGGTAGCCCAGGACCAGCGTCACGATGCCTATGGCGATCGCTGCCATTGCCACGACGCTGCCGCCTAGATGAACACCCTCTGCTGAATCGAAGAGTGACCCCATCGAGTCGCTAGCTGTGGCTGTCTCGTTGCTTGCGCAAGATGCGAGCGCGGAAAGGTGGCACGCTACCAGCAGGAACAGAGCTCGCAACTTCATGTCTTTGGTGGCGATCTTCATTGCTGCTACGGTGTGTTGGTTCCCACGCCGTTGCAAGCTGATGAAGTGGAAGTGCTAACGAAATATGTAGTGGTGGTGTCTCTCTTTCCACACGCTGAGGTGTCAATTGTCCGGTGACATGCGTCCAGATAGCACGAGTGATCGTTCATACGCCAGGTGTTTCCGCACCAAGAAGACTAGAACTCTTTGCCGAGTTGCCATGTCTTCTGGGTGGTTTGGGAGTGGCCTCGGGTGCGAATTGGTAGGAGCTTGGCCACTTGCAGTGCACTAATGAGTTGTGTGACTACCAAAAACTGAAAACAAGACCCGGCAGCTGGAATTCATGAACTTCGGTCAGGAATGTGTCGATGAAGGAGAAGATACGTTCAGGTCTTTGTTGATGGCCATCATATGCAAATGCTGAGCCTTCGTACCGGATACAACGGTGTCAATCTCATGCGTTGAGCCCCTATCTGAGCATTCGTAGCAACCCATGACGATTGATGAATGTAGCACAAGATGTGGAGTGTCAACGTTCAACTTGTTAAATATTAACGCTATCAGGTTACTAGGTTGACACTGTTCAATCTAATGCCGTTCGATGCGAACAACCTTCTCGGAACAGCAAGAGTTGTCTCTGTGGACGAAGTCGCCGCAAATGCGGCAATACTCGCGGTTGGACTCGTACTGGTACAGCTCAGACTCGCGCTCCGAATAGATAAGGCGCTTCTGGCGGGGCATGCGCTCCTCGTACTCGATGATTTCGTCGGCAGCACCGAGATCGGCGTACTGCACACGAGGTGCGTTCGCGTACAGTGGCGATGGGGGAGCCTGCTGCTTCTTGATGCGTTTCTTGCTAGGGGTCTGCTGCTGACGGACCTCACGAACCTCACGAACCTCACGAACCGCACGAACAGGTCGAGTCTGGCTCTGCTCGGGAACTTCTCGCTTTCGGACCACCTGACGCTGCTCGGGAACTTCTCGCTTTCGGACCACCTGACGCTGACGACGCGGAGGCGGGGCCTCCATATCCACGTTGTCGTGGTTTCGGTTGCGCACGGTTTTCTTCTCGACGTACTCAGCGACGTCGACTCGTTTACCGAAACCTTTAGGTCGGTTGTCCATGACGTTGCGCGCAGTCTTGCAGAACTGAATGTACATGCCGAACACGAACAGCACGATGATCCCAGCCAGGTACCCCCACCACTCAGTCGGAATGGAGTATACCGTCTCGCCGTTGACGTCTTCCGACGCGTACCACTCAAGATCGTTGGCATTCGGGAAGTCCCCAACGAAGTAGCCAACCCCCCACACCACCATGCCGGAACCGAAGAGACTCGTGGAAATGATCAGCACGGGCTTCCCCACCTTCAGCGCCAACACCCCGAAGAAGAGTCCGAGCACCACGCACATGAGCGTAAGGAGGTCCTTCGTGTGGCCCGGGTAGATGAGGTATCCGAACGAGTTGGTTAGGATCATCCCCGTCATGACACCCGTCGCTGCGCCAGCGACGAAGGTGCTGAGCGGGTACAGCCAATTGACCGCAACACCGCATAGGAGGCCCCCAACTCCGAAGGCAATCCAAGACGCCAGAACCACCCATGTTTCGTCACGGAACAGACGTTCGGCTATCATGGCAATGGTGACGCCGCCGACAACGAATCCAACAGCGAAGAGCGTCGCACGGATAAGTCGAAAGCCGAACGTAAGCATCACTGCACCGACGACCATTGCAGCCACTGCCAAGATGCTGCCTCCCAGTTGGATGCCCTGAGCTTTTCCGAAGAGGGTCTTGATGCTGCTCGAGGCGGAGTCGATCTCGGCCGATACCTCGGGTAGACGCAGCGTCACTTGAACCAGCATTAGCACAATAAGTGGCGCCTTCGACAGCGACAGGAGATACATTTGTGCTGTATATATGGGGGCTTGCTCTGCCTCTGCGAAATGATTAATGGGGACTTGCTCGTGCTCCGAAACATGCTCCAGGCTCCAGATAACTTTGGCGCAGCGGTCGCCGAAAGCACGTGGCCTTGGCGCAATGGGCGTTCTTATGGCTCAAGTGTGGCTAAGGGCTCGCGGATAGGAAATCGGCCAGTTGGTTCATACAGCAGCCACCGAGACGCTTCCGACAACCAGCTTGACAAAGCCAGCAGTTGCGGGATCATCTGCTCCTTGTACGAAGCAAAATCCAACATCTCACTGCTGTCTGCCGCAAGTCGAAGTTGCTTCGGACGACGAGATATGGCATGGATGTAGTCGTGGGCATCTGCATCCTTGGCAGCAAAGCGATCAGACCGGTATCTACGTGCTGCTTATGAAGCGTCGACCACTATTGCGAAGCAGATCCTAAACACCTGCTCCGTGACATTCGTCTCCACTGCACTTTGGGGAGATACGAACATCGAAGTTGACAGTCCTCTACGTGACATGGCTACTCTGCAGTGGACAGTAGGGGTTGCCATTGGATCTTACGAGTTAAAACGGCAGAAGCGGTTCTCTTTGAACCAAGGCGCTAGTTCTGTGGATCTGCAAACGCGCTGGCCCGTTGCCGTGCATCTAATCGAAAGTTACTTTGTGACGAGCTAGTGGTGGGCCGTCACCTTAGGCACGTGACCTGTCTGATCCATTGTCTACACGTGTGCTCGTGATCGACATTTTCGCGATCACCGCTGGTGGTTTACTCAGTTCCTGCCGCTTACATGTTTTTCAGTAGTGGGCGCCCAGGTGCCTTTTAGCGCCGACTTCCACATATGCTTTCCTATCGTGTCGGACAGTTGC
>LGTU01000535.1:0-31273 GCA_001314425.1 Phytophthora pluvialis | reverse complement strand
CCATTTCAACCAATCAGACGACAGTTTGCATTTGAGTGGCCCCGACGGCCGCTAATATAAAGCAGAGTTCAATTTGACCCAAAGCTCATACTCAGACTCAGTCTCCTGAGTCTCACGCGCTTCCTCGCAGTCTATAGTGTATGCTAAATAACGGACACACCTGGCCCGTTATAAGCATAGCCTGGCAGCAACGTCACCAATTTCTCAGCAAGGGCTCGAGCACCGACTGTATAGCTCGATGTCATCGGGTCATATATGCAGACATATTTCAATGCAAGATCCATCAAGATGGAGCACCAGTGGTTCCTGCCGCAGATGACTGGGATCAATATTTTTTCATCCTTCGTGCCCTCGAAAATGTTCTGCATGCTCTGGACCGGCAAGAAGCCATTCATGACGTTTCCTGCGATTGCGGTGTCGACGCCTATTGTGTCTGCCCTCGCTGCAAACGGTATCTTCATTAACTTGTTAACCGTGCAGTCACCCAATGTGTTTTTACCAACAAGTTCCAGAGTTTCTGCCTACATACAATGACACAGCCGGCATGTTAGATAGCCCGCGACAATATTTGGAGATAAGATAGTCTTACATGGACGGAAAGAAGCGGGATCGACTTGATGCTTGTGAGTACATCGGGATGCGGCTCGACTTGGAAACACTTGGGCATCGTTAGCGTGAAGTCGATCGTGTCAATCCATTTGACAGCTTTGTCTTCAAGGTGGGTGCTCTTCGTCGCTTTGTGCCATTTCTTCATGACTCCCAGAGTTTCTGTTGAATTCAGACCAACGCCGATTATTTCCACCACCACATTCTGCTCACCTAAGTTTTGTCGGCCTGCGTCTTTCTGTTTCTTCTGAAGAGCTGATACTTTGACGTCGTACCTCTCAACGAGACCCGCGCGGAATATGCGTGTGATTGCATCAAGAGGGGTCAACTGCTTCGCGGATGGTAAAGTGGTTTTCATGCGAGCGATTGGTGCTCGGGGTTTCTTGGCGAACTCGAACAATTTAACCGGGTGAGGAGAGCTGCTGACGACGTGTATGTGGGTTCGTTGTTCACAGCTTCTTGCACAGTTGCAAGGCTCAAATTTGATATGTACATGTCTGAGTCGTCTTGAGCCAGCTCAACAATTTTGTTTCGGGAGTTTTTCTTGACTCTTGCAGTTTGTCTTGGTCGACCTCGTGATCTCGGTGGGCTCATCATTTCAAATGCACAATCGTTCACAGGTTCCAAGGTCGTGGTGGGTGGTGTAATCGAATCGTTCACCGATTCGACCAACTGTATGCCCGATTCGCCCAACTCGCTCACCGATTCGCCCGACTGGATGCCCGATGGATGCCCGATTCGCCGGACTGGATGGCAACGTCGCTGGACGACGCAACCAACTGGGGATTCGATCGTGTGCGTACTTGATTACCGACTGTCAACTGGGTAGGAGGTTGTGATGAAGCAGACTGTGGCTCGCAAGTATTACCACCTGGCTCACAAGCATTGGTCGATTCGCTAGCATCTCTCGACTCTACTTCATACACGGAATGTTCCAAATGTGCAGGTCTGCTGAAATCACCCTTCTTGATTTGACGTGCCACATCTTGCAAGTATGCCACCGCCTCTCGATACTGATCCACGCCAAGCCCAGCCATAGTATCGCAAATCTAAACAACTACGAGAGCAGTCTGTCCATATGTGTGTCTGTCCACGCCCGGCGAAAGAATGCCCATTGGCTAATTTAGCTGCCGAGCGCAGCGAAGGCGTCCCCCTATTGGACAAAAATATGCCGAGCGCAGCGAAGGCCGCCGGAGCGAAGCGTTGGCGCCCGCCGATAGGCGGAAATTCACACGCCGCCACATTACGTCGCCGAAGCGAAGCGAAGGCGCGGCGGCGGGGCTCCAACTTGGAGAAAGCTCTTCAGCGAGCGCAGCGAAGCGACCAACACGCTCGCGTCCGACGTCAAAGTGGCGGCGCGCGCTCGGCAAGCCCTGACTAGCGGAGCGAGTTCTTGAGCGAGCGCAGCGCCCACAAACGAGCCATGCCCCCACCGCCGCGTAGCGGCGGCGAACGCTAGTCCCGCTAGTACTAGGCAAAGGCTGGATTGTTGGACTTAAACTCCTCCAGCGCAGTTAACAACGTATGCCACTGTTCGTTCTGCAATAGTGCGTGCTGCACAAATTGGCCCTTTCCAAACGTGTCATGAGCCCTGAATGAAAACACCTTGTACTTCGACCGATTTGTCCCATGTGTCGCGTCAATCAACAGAAACTCGGGGAACTCGCGAATGAGGGACCGCATGTGGTTAGTCTGGAGCGTAATGCAGGTTGGAACTTTCTGGAATGACAAAATGTGTGTTAGTTCTTAGAATTTTCATGAATAAGTGAATAAAACGTTGTAATTTTACCTTTCCATCCACATCATCGACAAAAATACGGCCAACGTTCCCGGGCACATCTCCAAACTCGGACATCCACTTCTTCAATCGCTTAGCGTTGGTAGTAGGGCGGATTGCGTTCTCTCGGCTTTTCAACTTTCGAACCAGGTTGTGGACATCATGAGCCTTCGGGTTGCTCTCCGAATTGTCTGCGATAAACTTCAGAATACTGGCCTTCTTGGCACCCGCCTTCCGGAGCTCATTTACAGTCCGCAACGTGCTCTCATCGAGTGAAACGCGATTCGAAGAGTGACCCTTGAATGCGTATTCCGTGAGGTGGTGGTTGTGCTCGAGACGGCACTTGGTAATCTTGACGGCTAACGTCAAGTTCTCTTTGTCAACGATCTGGGCGCATGTGTTGATCTAAAACATAGTGGCATATCAAAACACAGTCGTCGTTAGTTCCCACCAAGCTAATATCAGCCGATTGAGCCCGAACAAGAACGAGGAATGACCGAATAGCCACGATGAGCCCGACCAGGCCCGATCAAACCCGAATGTACCCAACTTCGGCCGAACGATGACAATAGACCAATAACGAGCGGTATGTATCTGTGCCGTGCAGCCTTGGGCTCGAGTCTCCTGTCTTGGCCGTTTGCTGCTCGCTTTCGAGCGATATTTCCCATGCTGCGTACAGACCAATGTCCTCGCGTACTGGCCTCACTCGTCGGGAATCTTAGGCACCTTTGACTTCGTTCGATCGATAACGGCGTTGCGCTCTGCCACCGTGGTGTTTGTTCTGGCTCGGAAGATCTGGCAAACACACAGATTGGTTAGAATAGCGTCGGGAATGATGAAGCTAGGCACGAGTCATTACCTGGAATGACTCCGCTTGGTAGACAGCCAGATAGGACTCAAATGCCTCCCAGGATGAAAGCTGGGTTTCCCGAGGCGGTGGAGCGACGACTGTCCGCTGTCCGCCATTTTCACTGGCGCTACTTGTGGTCTCCGTCGAATCAGCACGGCTCGGGCATGGCGACGGCTCATCGGACGCGTCGTCCTCGCTGTCGTCGATCAACTCCGAAGGGCGCTTCTGTGGGATGCGCGACCGCGTCGGCGTCGTCGCCATCTCCCTCCCGTTGGCGCCACTCGTTTGCTGGAGGAAGGGGGTTCTGGTGTGTGGTTAAAAAGCGGTGGTATACGCTTCGTATACGCTATACCTAGTACGGATATGGAAAATCAGCAAATCGGAAAAGTCCAGCAGATCTGTCTAGGTCTAGGTTTCGGGCAAGGAGTCCCAATCGGGAAAAATCCTCACTTCCATAGTAATAATGTCTACTAATATTGATATGATAATATTAGTACTACTTGTTACATACTCCCAGTGAAATGCATAGTAATAACTAGAACTAGTAGTCGAACATATCGATAATATTACTAAAATAAGTAATAAATCTATAAACAATGTCACCCTACGTACAAACGCGCTCAATGAGTTGCTGTGGCGAAAGGTCAGCAATATTTTCCCGCTCACTTCGGAATTCTTCGCCTGAAGCTCATGTCTGGGCTTCAATGAAATGTGCCATGACCGGTTATGACATGATCGACGTGAAGGAATCGTCTCTATGCTGTATTTGCGACCGCTCTGTTCACCATAATATGGTGTTGCAGATATTATCTGCAGCAACGAGCTGTGTGACGATGCTGAGCTCTCCAAGAGGTCTGAAATCCTGTCGATCGTGTGGAAGCACACGAGCGAGCGCGAGGTCGAGGTCCACTTTGCCATGGAGTACGTCACGTTCTCCTCCCCGCTGCGCCGCTCGATGTAGCTCTGAACTAACGTTTCCTTCGAGGTCGACACTTGTCCAACCGAGATGACTGTGAGCATGTCCATGGCTTCGCGCTCCACCGCAAATCCAGCTTCAGCGTCGCCGATATGAAGCTTCTTGATACGTCGGCGGATGGCTTGCTTCCAGTCCATCGATGGTCGTGTTGGGGAGCTGGTCCCGAATAGCTGAAATCAGCGCTGCTTCATAGTCGCATGTGACGGATTCGGGGTCAAGCTGATGATCCGTTGCCACAATCAGGAAGTGCAGGATGTTCCAGTAGGTTGTGTGAGAGCGGCCCGTTGCCAGCGCATAGAAGACAGGAACATAGCAGTTGGTAGCGTTGTCGTGACACATTACCACGACGCACTGGTGGAACGGAACGGGGACGCACCGGAAGGTACTGTCGATGAAGAGAGTGGTTCTGTGGTACCTGAGAAGCTGCAGCAGTGCCGGATGCGCCCAACCAATGGAACCATGCAGAGTGTCGCCTTCACGGTAGCTGTAATGGAATCGAAAAAGGTTGAGCACTGTGTCAACAACCATATCTAGGAGCTCAACCTCGATCTGCCGGTGGATGTCACCTCCAAAGTGAAGTCGCCGAGCTCGGTACACTCGCGACATCACTTGATCCCGCCCGAACCAACCAGGACTGCGTTTTCTTGGCCAAGGTAGAACTCGGTGTTGATGAGACACCAGATTGCGTTCGCGGTCTGCTGTAACTGCGTCACTGCGAGGACATCGACACGCTCCTCCATCTCAGCTCCGATGTTCCTGGTATCATCAACATCAGCATGAGCCGTTTGGCACGTATGAGGGGTGAAGTTGGTGTTCACGTCCGATCCAGCGAACAGCTCACACTGGTCACGACACAAAAACCGGCGATAGACGCTGCAGCGGAACGTAGACTTGATGCGATTATGCGCGCTGCGCGTGTACTGGTAGCCGTTGATGTTGATGACAGTTAATCCAGGGCGCTGACGAGTTGTTGTTGGTGGTTCGAAGATTCCCGCGAGGAGGGCTTCAATGTCGGCGTCACTCTCAGCGTCTTCGGTAGCGGTAATGGCCACTGCCGACGCAACAACCGACGAAACCGTGCTTGCAGACGCGTCCGAGATATTGTCCATCGTAGTGGCCGTGGGCAGGATCGGCACAGAGGGACGCGACGCGACTGAAGTGGACACAGACGAAGACCGCTCAGCTGGGGAGGACGCAGCTTGAGATACTGCTTCTATCACTGCCAGCGATGCCGACGCGAGTGAAGCCTTCACAGCAGCTGGTGGGATGACAGGCGTAGCCAGCGTGTCGTCGACGTCTTCGAGTGGGTTTTGTTCACGGCGACGGTTTCTGGTGGCTGGACGGTGCTGGTTACGTTTGTTCTTGCGCGCTCGGGTCATTGCGGCTGCGATATTCGTTGTCCGTGAAGTCGTCTTGCTCAGAGTGAAGTAAATTGCAAAGTGACGGAGAAGAACTATCGGTGCGAGCGCGGCGACATTCTAGGCTCCAATTCTCGCTCTGCGGCGTAAATTTTGAAGCCACCCGATTGAAGTTTCTTTTGGGCGATCCGCCTCTACCAGACACAGTTGCAGAGCGACTGAAGCAGTGGTAGGTTTTGTGTCGGTTTCGTTTACTTTGTTGCGGAAAGGAGCAATGCTGCCAGCAGCAGAAAGCATTGAAGCTACTTGTTAAGACACGAAGATGTGCATGTGGTGGCACTATCAGTTGGCTACGCTGTAGGGCATTTAGCCCAAACACCAGTGCGCCTACCTGAACGTCAAGGCGTGCAACCAGCTCCCGATCACAGCCTCCCGTGCATTAGCACGTGAAAAAGCTTCCCTAGAAACGGTGTACAGGTCCAACTAGCGTTTCCGACCTGTCAACAACAATTGGCCTGAGCGCTGACAAGTTTCTCTTTGAAGTTGCTGCCTTGCTTGAAGTTCCCCTTCGTCGATATGTGCGGAAATGGATGCATATCTGTAGGCTGATGAGATGGTTGCCTTTTTTCGAGGTCGCAAGTAGATCCAGCGCCTTGGCCTAATGTGAGACCAAAGAAAAAATGACGGTGAAAGGCCGCCGGTAGGTCGACTGACCTAAGAACGACCAGACCGGTATATGAGCTGCAAAAAAATCTACCACCTGTGGTAGATCTACTATTTGTAGTTCAATTAGTAATATTATAGTAATATTAATATTTTATCTCCACGATTAGTAATATCAATACATTTAGTAGGTAAAAACAAATTCCAATTATTAATATTACTAATTTTCGGGTTAAGACCAGGCCCTCCGAATAATACATTGAAGTGAAAATAGTACTGCAATATTTGTATTGANACTGACTTCATTGAGTTACTTAAATTTCATTGCAGTCATATTTTCGGAGGGCCTGGTTAAGACCCGCCCTCACGAAAACGCAACTTGGACAACGTGTCTAGAAATGAATGTAGCCCTTCTACGGATCTCCTCGCGCTTCTGAATCCCACCCAGACTAATACACAAGCTGATGAATGATGCAGCTAGAGCGCTTTGACATCGCGTTCCCAACCCGCATTTTTTTCCGCGAGCAACTTCTTGCTGGAGCGCGTATTTGCCTCGCCTCCGTAAGGTAGTAACCCAAGTGAAGAAGCTGCCCACCATACACAGTTGTGTGGCAATGGCGACTACGCGAGAAAGGGAAACATTGCGAGGAGTTTTCACCGTATTTTATCGCAAACTCGATTTTTGGCCTGGTACGACGAAGCAAGAAGCGCGACCTGCTCTTCTCCTCGACCTTGAGCCGCTGATTAATGCAAAACCCAAGAAGCTGCACACCATGCAGCTCAGTCAGTCACTGTGGTGAATTTGGAATTAGACCACTTGAAGTGAGCCCATTTACACCAAAATGCACCCATCATTTCGATCCATACTAATACTTTGGTCAAATCACTCCGTGCTCTACGTGTGACACGCCACATTTGGGTTGCATCGTCGTCACTTTATCAGACACTCACTCAAAGGCAGCGTGCCATTCCCTGCGAGTGCGTGCCGCCCCCTGCATCGTCCCGCCCGCGCCCACCCACCGGCCATCTTCCCCTTCATCCCCCGATCCCGGCCAGCTTCCTCTCGCTGTCGAACTCCCCGTGCACGCGCCGCAAATGCCGTCCAACCCGAGGACCCGCCTGAACGGCATCTTCCAGGACGCCTCGACCTCCGGCGGCGGCAACGACGCGCTGCGCTACACGGCGCCCCGAGAGCCGTCGCACAAGCAGCAGCAGCAGCCCCCGGCGGCGGCCCCCGCGGCCTCCTCGGCTCCGGCCTCCGCCGTCGTGTACTCCACCATGGTCTCGCTGTATCAATACGACGCCGCGGCCCGCAAGTACGTGCAGCTCGGGGGCGCCGCGGCCGGCAGCAAGGCGGCTGTGGGCTGCGTCGTTGTGGGGGCCGATACGTCCTACAACCTGCTCTTCTACAACGCGGCCAAGCAGCACTTGTGTGCGGTGCCCATCAAGTTCGGGACCTTTAAACCCACGCTCCAAGCCAAGAGCTACGTCAATTTTTACGACGAACAAGGGGTCAATTGGTCGGTGAAGTTCCCCAGTGACGCACAGGTGGCCGAGTTTATGCGGCAGGTGTTCCTGGCCAAGATCCACATCGAGATCTGGGGCAGTGAGAAGACCGTGACCAAGACGAACCCGAGCGCGCTGATTCAGGATGATCTGCTGTTTGTCAAGCCCGAGACCCCACAAGTCAGCAATGGAGACACGGTCGCTGTTGCATTCAGTGCCTGGAGAGTCGTGGGCAATGCCAGCTCGGCCCCAGTGGACGTGGTGACCAAGTATGCGCCGTTTGAGAAGGCGGGCGAGGGGGATCTACGTAAAATTCGACTTGGAGACGGCAGCGAACGGATCAAGGCGTTGGAAGAGGCCATCCTGGGCATGAAGAAGGGCGGCAAGCGGATTGTGCTGGCCCCGCCGGGGAAGACCAACGGACAGGACTGGTATCTGCTGGAGATTGAGCTGCTCAAGACCAAGACGGGACATGGTGCGACTCAGCGGAAGTCGGTGCCAGCTGTGAATACATCGGCGGCGACGGAGGAAGCACCCAAAGCTTCATCGTCGGAGAGGAAAGCGTCGCGACGGCGTTCGAGCCCCAGCTCTGCGAGTAACAATGCAGCGGCAACAGCTTCCCGTTCAAACAGCACGCGCAACCTCAGTGATAGAAACGATGCCGGCAGGAATGGAGACCTCGTGCCGTACGAAGAAGACCTGAACAGCGCCGCCGCGAAGAATGAGATGGAGCTCAAGGAGCTGCGGTTGCTGCAGCGCGAGCAGCAGTTGGAGCTTCAGGCGCGTGCGCTTGAGCGCGAACGGATGAGTGTCCCCGGAGGTGGCGGCGGCTTCGGGTCGATGGGTTTCGGGATGAATGGTGGCTTTAACAGCAGCTTTCCGAGCTCCTCAGCGCTGTTCAACAACAGTACGATTAGTGGAGGACGCCCCGCGGACGCGATGCTTTCGGAACTGAACGCCAAGGTGGATTATCTGATTCGAATGGCACCAGGCACGTCATCTAGCTCTGGATCCGGTGTCGGCGCGGGCCCCAGTGATGTGGCTGCGGTTATTCGCGGTGTGGAGAGACTCGCTAACGAGAATGACAGACTTTTGACCCAGATCAATTCGCAGCACCAGCAGCAGTCATCATACGAGAAGCGCTGCGAGGAGCTTTTGGAGCAAAACCAGCGGCTGCAGGAGGAGAAGCGCACGTTGCAGGAGCGGTATCAATCAGCAGCGAGCTCGCAGCTGAATGCAACGTCGGAGCTGGGTGCTCTTGCTAGTGCACGGGATGCTGCCGTCACGCAGACGAACCGTTTGCATGCAGAGTACCAACAGCTGCTGACAGCCTACTACCAGCTGCAGCAGCAACAAGGAGCCAGTAACGAGACCGAGGAACACAAGCAGGCTCTTAACTTTGAACGCGAAGCCCGCTCTCGAGCTGAGAAACAGCTTGCCAAGGAGACACAGGCGCGTTCTTTGGCGGAACAGGAGTTGGCACTCACGAAGAAGCAGCACGATGTCGCTCTACAGGTTAAGACGTCGGAGCTGTCCACAGCGACCGCTCAGCTGGAGCATCAGGTGCGCTCGCTTCAGGCGCAAGTGCAGAAGGTAAATGACGATAGAATGCGACTGCAAGTCCATGCGGAGGAGCAGACAAAGCTTTTGGCAGCTCAGAGTGAAACGAATGAGCGAGACGCGAAGCAGCAGTTGGAGAAGGCTGCGCAGCAGATTGCCCAACTGCAGCGAGAGTACCAAGATTTAGCTGGCAGACTGGACGTGTCTTCGGCACGCGTTCAGGAGCTAGAGACGGAACTCGAGTCCAAGGCAGCGGCCCCGGAGACAAGTGCTGAGGCGGAGAGTGCGCTGGCTGCTGAAGAAAAGCGCATTTTTGTGGAGCAAATCGAGCTTCTCCAGCAAAAAGTCAAGGATCTGGAGCAGGAGAAGTTCGAGCAGGTGCAGCAGACGCTGGGATCGAGTCCCCACGGACCGAAGACGGGTTTCGATGGCGAGAGCGAAAACTATGCAGCAGTGAAGGAGCGTGAAGAAGCAGCAGAGCGCGCTTTGGCCGCCGCGGAGGCGATCAAACGCGAGGCGCAGGACATGCTTGCCGTGGCTGCTCACACCGGAGGAGGCGCGGAAGAGCGCGAGAGGCTGGTGGTTCTGTTCAAGGAGTCTGTGAACGAAATGTTCTTCCGCTTCCAGGACTTGTTCGAGGAGGAGACGGCTGTGGACGGCAAGCAGGTGCTCACAGCTATTCGGAAGGTTCTCAAGTCTACCACGAAGAGTATTATCCAACGGCTGCAGGAGCCCGCGCCGCAGCCGGATACCGAGACTGAAGCGGAGAGCGATGGCAACGTGAGTGATGGCCCGCCCGCGCCGCCACTGCAGGAGACCCCTGCTGTCCAAGCTGCTGCAGCCGTCGAAGCTGTCGCCGAGACCGTGGCTGCTGTAGAGGCAGCGATCGCCCCCTCGGAGGAAGAGCGACATGAGGAGAAGGACCGCGATGCTGAAGAAAAGTCGGCACCAGTGACTGTTGCTGTCGAGGCCCCTGCCGTTGCCGACGAAGAAGAGAAGTCGGGTGCGTCCGCCGCAGAAGCGAAGATGGAAAGTGAAGCTCCAGCTCCAACCACCGCCGCCCTTGCCCCCAATCCCCACGTAGCGCAGTACCCGTCCAGTGACGAGAGCGACAGCGATTCCGAGTTCCACGGGTAGACTAAACGTAATACCAGGGCGCACGGGGCAGCAGGACGGTCGAAGGCTTGACACGCAACGGCGCCACCACCACGAATCCACCTTTTTTCTATGCTGGGTGCACACTAAACAGCTAAGAAAAAAATATGAACATCCATTTGAACACCTCACCATGGACATGGGGCGATGGAGCATTTATCCATTTCGCGATTGGACCTCAAAGTGCATTTTCAACTTAGGACGGCAAACGATGCCTGCAGGAAGCTCCACCCCCACGAAGACGCCCGTGCGCATGGGCAAGCTCTTCACGCGCATGCTGGCCGACTGCCCGCTCGACGTAAGTCTACATACAGCCTTCGCTTTCACGTTTCACCGCTTTTGGCCGCACATGACGTTGACAAGGTCCGCTTTCTCTCTGGTGCCGCTTAGATCCAAGTGTACGGCAAGTGCGTGGCCGACATCCACGGCGGCGTGAGCCGCCAGGCCTGCGAGAAGGAGTTCCAGAAGCTGCGCTCTTGCCTCGAGCGCGTCGCGCACCAGCGTCGCGCATAGAGAGACAAGGCGTCCACCAGTCGACGCTAAGGTTGCGCCCCAATCGCTCATTTTTCAACCGCAAAATTCGTCTTCCAACTGTCAAAGTTCAGTTTCTGAGCCACTAGGCTGGCGCTTATCGTCATTTCGGATTTTTGCACACGCGGGTCGCATCGAGGCGATGGATGTGGCGTCCTGCGGCACCCAGGGCGCTTCAGCGCCTGCCAATGGGCTCGCTGGCTCCGCTATGATCTCTTCTAGTAGCAGGGAAAGTGATAGCGACGAAGACGCGCTGCAGCGCTCGCAATCCGACGAGAGCGACGACAACTTTGGCGAGGACGCGCTGCCCCGAGACCGCGAGAGTCTGGAGCACGAACTGGCGCGACTGGACGAGCTGGAGCGCAGGCTGCGGCTCGGGACGGCGGCGGACTTGGCGCTGGGCCGCGAGCTGCTGCTGGCCACACGCCAGCAGCGCGTGGCCAAGGCCCACGCGGCTCTGGAGAGGCGGCAGCTGGCGGCGAGGAGAGTGTGCGAGTACGCAGGCGACAAGGCCAGAGAGACGTACGCCGGCCGCTGCGCCGAGCTCCAGAGAGAGATGAACGCCGACATTGAGCGGGAGCTTCGCAGGCTGCAGACCGCCAAGGACGGAGTCAGCGTGACCAGTCGCCGCCGCCGAGCTGTGCGGGACGAGACGCGCAGAGGCTTGTCCACGCCGGCCAAGAGCCCCGCCAACGGCATGCGGAGACGACGCGCCATGTATAACAGTGACGGAGACGAAGACGGTCCGGAAGACGTGTTCTTGGCCTCGGCGTCGCCCGAGGAGAGAGCGCAGAGGGTGCAGTTCCAGGAGAAGAAGAGACTGGAGCGGCTGTTGGGCCGTGCCTCGGTCTTCAAGCCGGCGGTGAAGCAGGTGACGCCCCAGGAGATTGCTGCAGACTTGGAGGCGATTCGAAGTGCTGTCCCGTGTCATGCAGCGCCGCCAGTAAGTAAATCTGGTAAGAAACACAAGAAGACCAAGCAACTTCAGCCTGAGAAGAAACAGCAGCAGAAGAAGAAGCCGAAACGACGGAGACCCATGATCATCACACCCAGGAGGATACCACACGTCTCAAGACCCAACGTACCTGCACCTGCGACACCATCACTCAGTTTGGCAGTGAAGAGCCGACGCACCAGATTGCACTACAACCCACGCCTGCTACAGGAGGGACAGGAGGTGGAGGTGTTCAAACGCCAGCGAACGCAAGCGGTGACTGGTGAAGACGATGGAAGTCGGGACGAGTGCATGATGTCCGGCATGATTACCGCCGCCACTACGACCCAGGTGTATGTGCTCACAGCCAGCGGTCGCTTCGAGTCGTTCGATGTCGGCGACTGCGTTCTTGGCTCGCTCTATGTGCGGGCAGTAGAGAGCAACAAGAGTTCGACGAATAGCGTCAGACACGACATGGAGCCCACCAGCGCATTGCAATAGATAAACAGGCAAATGAATGCACCAAACCTGCGACGACCACAGCGGCTAACCGGCGACACACCATCACACGTGGAGACGTCTATTTGCTATGGGGTTTTGCCTTACTCAGGGCGGCGAATGACCTCCTGGCCACCCATGTACGGCCTCAGCACCTCGGGGATGACGATGGAGCCGTCTTCCTGCTGGTAGGTCTCCCACAGGCTGATAAGTAGACGAGGGACGGCACAGGCCGTGCCGTTGAGCGTATGCACGAACGACGTTCCAGCCTCCTCGTCCTTCGGGTCTTTGTGGCGAATGTTGAGGCGGCGAGCCTGGTACTCCGTGCACATGGACATGCTCGACACCTCACCATACTCGTCACGACCAGGCATCCAAGCCAGCAGGTCAAACTTGCGGTAAGCCGGCGCGCCCAGATCACCAGTGGCCATGTCCACGAGCTCATAGTGCAGCCCCAACTCGGCGTACATGCTCGTCTGGATTTCTACCATCTCGTCGAAAAACTTCTGGGCTTGGGTCTCGTTAGCGCAGAAGGCGAACATCTCCACCTTGCTGAACTGGTGGATGCGGTAGATACCGCGCGTCTGGCGGCCACCGTGCCCAATCTCCGTACGGAAGCAGTGACTGAAGCCTGCATACTTCAACGGCAGCGAAGGCGTCGACAAAATCTCGTTGCTCTTCATCGCAGCCAGCGTGATCTCCGACGTAGCAGTCAGACACAAGTCCGAGTTGGTAATGGAGTAGATCTGCGTGGCCTCGCCACGGGGCTGGAAGCCGCAGCCTTCCACGAGCTTGTAGTGGGCCACATCCGGCGGGAACATGATCTTGAACCCACGTGCGCGCAGCTTGCTCAGCGTCCAGTGCACCAGCGCGATCTCCATCATCGCTCCTTCGTTACACAAGTACGTGAACTTAGACCCGGCGACTCGCGCAGCGGTCTGCGTATCCAGCAGCTCCAAGTCCGTGGCCAGGTCGTAGTGGTCCTTGGGTGAAAAGGTAAACACCGGCTTCTCTCCGTGCTTCAGGACCACTCGCGAGTCCTCTTCGGCGCCCACAGGGACGTCCGGGTGCGTGTCATTGGGGATCTTGAGCGCCTCAAGCTCCAGCTCGGCCGACACCTGGGCCAGCTCGGCCTCGACGTCTGCGACCTCACGCTTGAGCTCCTGGCCGCGCCGCCGCAGCGCCTCGAAGGCCAGCTCCGCCTCCGCGCCCTGCTTCTTCCTGGCCGCGGCCGCCTGGCCCAGCTGCTTGGCGTGCGTGTTGCGCTCGGCGCGCAGCAGGTTGGCGCGGTGGCGCAGCTTGGCCTGGCACTGGTACAGGTCGGCCACGAGCTGCGGGTCGCCCTCGCTGAAGCGCTTCCTGCCGTTCTCGACGGCCGCGGCCACGTTGTCCACGAGCTTCTTGTAGTCGAGTCGGGCCTGGACGTGGCCGTGCAGGTTCGAGGACGCCTCGGCGCCGTCCGGGCCCAAGGCGGCCGTGGTGGCGATGGCGCAGGGGGGTGACGAGGAGGAGAAGGACGCGGCGGCCCAGTGAGAGGCGCGGGGGCGACAGGCGCGCGCGAGCGCCAAGGCGCAGCGGGTCGGCAGCATTTGCTATTGCGGATTGAGATGTGCGACGTGTGGCTCGAAAAGCTGGGTGATGTGCGATGTAGGATACACCAGCTAGGTGTGGTGCACATGAGCTGAAGTTGAAGTGCTCAGGACAACGTTTGTTTTTGTGCTGGTTGTCATTTGGCTGAATATCCGTTGTCAAAATCACAACCGACTGCTGGCTGCCACTGGGCATGTCTAGCTGTGGTTCCCACTATCTAAAATACAGTCATTCCCTACCATGCATCTCCTTCGACGAGAGAGGAGGCTCGCTTTGCTTTGCCTTGCCTTGCTTACCACCCCTCGGTGAAGCGGCCGAAGTTGTTGCGGTTCGAGGAACGGCCCTTGGAGAAGGACGAGTCGTAGTCGCGGCTGTTGTTGCGACGGCCGCCCTCGCCGTCGTTGCGCTTCCAGTTGTTGCCGCCGCCCTCGCGCTTGTTGCCTCCGAAGCGGTTGTTGCCTCCGTCGCGTCTGTTGTTGCCTCCGAAGCGGTTGTTGGAGTAGCCGCCGCGCGAGTTGTTGCGACCACCACGCGAGCCGAAGCGGCCACCGCCGTTGTTGTTGCTGCTGCGGCTTGCCTGGTCGATCAGCATGCGCGGGAACTCCACAGCGGCAGTCACCGTCACTTCTTCACCCGGGGACGCGGCGGTCAGGTGCTCCTGCAGCTTGTCCAGCTTGCCCTGCGGGATGTCAAACACGAGCTTGCCGCCGTCCACCGGGTGGATGTCCACACGGTCATCCATGAAGGAGGATAGAAGGGTGTTGAGCTCGCGCGCGTTCTGCACGCCCTCCACCTCCACGGTCTGCATGCGGTATCGGCCCGTCAGCATCGAAAGCGTCGTCAGCTTCTTCGAGTCGAAGCCGCACAGCAGAGCGAGCGCAGCACTAAGCACACCCGGTCCCTGCTCCTCAATCATAGCCTGAGCAGCTTCGTCAAACAGCTGCGAGTTCGCCTTGGGCAGCGTCGAGAGCTGCTTGTTCACATCCTCGAGCGCACCAGTCATCATCTGCTCGGGGAGAGGCGAGGCCGCATGCGTGAACTTGAACTTGTAACGGCGCTCAAAGTCCAGCACGTCGCCCGCGTCGCTGCGGTCGAAGAACACGATGTTGGTGCCCGATCGTCCAGCACGGCCCGTACGTCCGGCGCGGTGCACGAAGCTCTCTTTGTCGCTGGGAAGGCGGTACTGCACCACGAGCTCCACGTTGGCAATGTCGAGACCACGAGCAGCAATGTCCGTGCACACCAGCGTCTTGACGTTGCCGCTGCGGAAGCCGTTCATCGTGGATGTGCGCATACCTTGCGAGAGGTCACCGTGCAGCGCGCGAGCGTCCTGGCCAGGCAGAGAGTTGGCGATCTCGTCCGCCTCCTGCTTGGTCTCCGTGAACACCAGCGTCTGTCCGTCATGGGCGTGCAGGCGCAGCACATTCTCCAGCACCTGGATGCGGTCGCGCCTCGGCGCGTTGATGGCCTTGTGCGTGACGGTGGAAGGTACCTGGTTGTCATTCTCCCCCACCAGGTCAATGTTCACGGGTTCCTTGAGGAACTTGCTGGCCATGGTGCTGACCCACTTGGGGAAGGTGGCCGACCACATGACGGTCTGGCCGCCGTCGGGCACCCAGCCCAGAATGGTCTCCACGGCCTCCTGGAAGCCGAACTTGAGCATCATGTCGGCCTCGTCCAAGACGGCCACGTCCACGTCCTCGAGCGAGAGCGATCCCTTGTCCACTAGGTCCATGATGCGGCCGGGCGTGCCGACGAGGATGTCCACGCCACGGCGCAGGTGGTTCTCCTGCACCGTGTAGGACACGCCGCCCACGACGTTGACCGTGCGCAGCTGCGGGGCCACGCGCTGCACCTCGTCGTGCACCTGCTGCGCCAGCTCGCGCGTGGGCAGCAGCACGAGCGCCTGCGGGTTGCGCGACGTCTTGCGGTTGGCCAGGATGGTCTCGATGATGGGCAGCGCGAAGGCCAGCGTCTTGCCCGAGCCGGTCTTGGAGCGGCCCACGATGTCGGAGCCCTTCATCATGACGTCGAACGACTGCGTCTGCACCGGGAACAGGTGCGTCACGCCCACCTTGTGCAGGTTGCGCTGCGTCTCCTGCGACAGGTTGAAGTCCTCGACGGGCTTCTGGTCCACGAACCCCTTCTCCAGCGGCAGCGGCTCCAGCACCACGTCTTCGCCGTCCTCCAGCTCCACGACGGCGGCGCCGTCCGCGCCGAAGTCCAGGGGCGCCGACGAGTACCAGGCCGACTGCGCGTGGCCCGGCACGGCCGCGAACACGCGCAGAGAGGAGGCGCGCGGCGCCACGGGCGCGGCGCGGCGCAGGGCCATGGCGGCCGAGCGGCCGGCCAGGCGGCGGAGAGAGACAGAGAGCGGCAGCATCTTGGACGACAGAGCGAGCTGAGGTCGGCGATGAAGAGTGAGCGGCCAGCAGCGCCACGAGTTGCGGGGCGAGAGACCGGTCGCCGCTATCGGGTGGTGGGCGTTGTTTATGGCATTTAATGCCATAACTAAGACTTATGCTGTTCAGTTCCAGATCCAGGATGGATAGGCGAGTACTGTGGCTATCAGGCTGGAACCATTTTCTGCGTTTTATTTCTAAACGTCTTGGGCTTGTATGCCATGGTTGAGACAGGCAAAGCTAACTACATGTAGCTGTCTTTACTTGCAAAATTGCTAGCGTTTGAGAAGAGCTGGCGCAAATGAAAATGAAGCTCGTGTCGTTCAGGAGCGGCGGCGTTGGCGTCAACACGCTACTTGCAGTCCTCACGGTCCTGTCGCTTTCTATCCTGCTGGTTCCAGCCACGAGCACAAGCTACACGCAGACGGAGAGTTCTTTGTCATCGGCAACGAAGCCTAATGAAACACACACGAATACCACCCACTACTGGGCCGAAGACCACCCGTACACGAACCAGTCGCACTGGACGCGCCTTTCGGATGGAATAGTTGTGCCGAACAACGCCTCAAACTTCAGCAGCTTCGCGGTGTATCGCGGGGTAGTTGAAGCCAAGGCGCCGTGGATCTCCAAGTGGATGCTCTCGACTGAAGGTCGCCGCACCCTGAAGAAGGATATACCTCGGCTACTAATGTACAACCTCGTGTCCCCCATGGACTACGGGGGCTCTGTGCGGTCTGGCAAAGTGCGTCGGCGCCGCAACAAAGCGATCGGAATGTTTCTCACGGACAACTTGGCGCTGCCGCTCTTGAAGTCTCTCGGTCGTGTCGCGTGGAATCTCGTCCAGAGTCATTACGTTGGATATTTTGAAGACGAGGTGTTCGCGAATCGCTTGGCGATGATGAACGCCAGCGAGATGATACAGGAATTCAATCTCACACTACCGGTAGATGCGATTGAGGCTGCGGATGATGATGAGTCTCGACCAAACACGACGCTGGCGTGTGTGTATGATGGAGAGAGCAAACGAGCTGTGCTGTATGCACAATATTCTGCAGCTTTTGCTCCGTATGAAGGCTACTCGAACCAGTATTACACCCGCGACGATAGTTTCCCATCACCAACATTTCCAGCAGACAGCTATCCGTGGATTTGGTCTCCACGGCTTGACGTGACAAGAACAATAGCGTCACAGCTACTGCGAGCTCTTGCAGTAGACGATGACGAGTTAGATGCGATCGACTCCAGTGCAAGCGTTCACGGTGACGAAGCCAAGCTGGGCTCCTGCTATTCGAGTTGCGGTGAAGCCGAGAGAAACGAACTTCAGCGGAAACTCGCTAACCTAGCCGATGGATCATCCTACATTTCCAGTAACATGTCGACATCGTCAGACGATAGCGTTCCTGCTCGAGCGACAAATGAGAGCGTTCCTAGTGACAGAACAGCAATGAGTTCGCATGATATCCAAGCACTCGAGCAAATTCAAGCGCAGCTCCAGGATTTTCACTTCGACACTGGCATTCCTCGGTTCGCAAATCGATCAAATGGATCACACTCGGCCTTCCCATCGCTGACAGAATTTCTCCAGCCTGTGCTAGCAACTGATGTCGGTGCTAACCTTTCTAGTGCATCTGAAAGCAGCAACAGCAGCAGTACGGGGAGCTTCGGCAGCTCAAGTGAAGCTGGAATGCTTACAGGTTCTTCTTTGCAGAATGACAGCGGCGACAACGGGGCTTATACGAGTAACACAACGGATTTATCTACAAGAAGAGAAGTCTATGCTGCTCTCACTCACTTCTACTCCTATCCTTCGGTTGCCAAATGGATGGCTGAGAGGGTTTCCAAAGGAAATGCGTCGGTGGACGGTTGCACAGCGCAGCGACCGTGTTTGATTCAGTCAGGAGTGACCGTGTACACGCCGGCATTGACAGCGCTGACACTGTTCCAAACATTTGCCGATACAAGTGCGGATCCAGCTATGAAGCGAGCAGCGCGCTTGAAGGCGCTGCAGGATATGGTGGAAGTTGCCTTTGAAGCCGAGCGAAGAGTACTGAATCATGGTCTGCAAGGCCCGTCCACCGTCTGGTACTCTAACCACGATCTTGATGTGGACGAGTTTGCCGATGCGGTGCTAGGTACTGTCAACATCTCAATCAGTGGCGATCCAACCCCGCTGCACGTGTTCGACAAGCACATGAATGAGAGAGTGCCCATTCTGGACGAGGTGGTATCGTACTATGCCGATACGAACCACGACACCAAAGTCGCAATGGAAGTCAACCACAGCATTCCCTTGCTAGACAAACTCGAAGACAGCGAGCTGGTCGAGCTAATTAGCTTGGTGGAGAGCCAAATGAAGAGCGTAGATCGATCGATTGCCTCCTACGTGCACACTCGAGCTGCAAACCCGCTGTACCAGGAGGTTGTAAACGCCACCATTCGAGGAGTTTTCTACAACGGGAGTGAGTACACATTGGTGGGCTTTGGCTTCATCATACCTGCCACCAATGCCAATAATGTGCTGTATCGCGACATGAAGCTGCCAGTCCCGTTCCATCTCGCGCTCCGCCTAATGGTGCGGTTCCAAGAGAGTCGTTTGCTCCTGCCACAAGAATCCCGCCAGGTTCTGGTCTGCCTAGCGATGGCAGTCTACAACATTTCGTTTTACCGCTGCCGTCCCGCTGCGTCCTCTTAGTTGCCGAATACTTCGCTCCAGCCAAGAAAAGCAGCCCCAAAGCCAACAAAGTCGTCGTACATATCAGAAACCAAACCACCGTTTACGACAGAGAAATAAGAAGCTCAACCACTTCAAGCTGGTCGTCTTGCGCCCTCTTCTTGTTCCGGTTTAGTTGCTCATGAACTTCTTGTTCTCCGCGAAGCCGTGGACCGAGGCCTTGCCGAGCGGGGACGTGAGGCAGTACGCCTGCAGCCTCTCCATCATGGGCGTGTCGAGTCTCCCGGGCACGGGGCTCTTGCCGGAGATGTAGTTGAAGATGTCGATGGTCTCCTCGTTCAGGATGTCCTCGTACTGCTGCAGCTCGTCGCTCGCGAGCCGCATGACGTTCTGGCTGGCCCAGCGGCCCAGCAGCAGGTCCACCTCCAGCCAGCCGCGCTGCTTGCTGCGGTAGATGACGCGCTTGCGGTTGGCCTCGTCCGCGTCGACCTGGTGGTCGCCCTGGCTGCTGGCCGGGAAGTCGCCCTTGGCCGCGAAGTGGTCGGCGCGGATGGCGGCGCCGCGCTCGAGCGCGCGCTTGGCCTGCTCCTCGGAGATGCTCCTCACGAAGGCGTTGTCGTCCACGGCCGGGTTCGTGGACAGCGCGCGCGCCCTGGAGCCGCGGCGCCCAAGCGCGCGCGCTGCCACCTTGACCTTGATGCGCAACATGGGCCGTCCAAATTAATTGTGCCAGTTTCGGAGACCTGCGAGACCCGATTGGCGGATATTTCCAGTATCCGATTAAGTGCGACAGGAAGTGAAATAAAAGATCTCCTGGAAGGTCCTTCAAAGCCAGAAGCGAGTGTCCGAGGGTAGTGAGAGTCTCAAGCGGCAAGAAGCAGAGCCAAACAAGATGAACGCGTCCGACGCCGACCGCCAGATTAAGCAGATGGTCAACTTCATCCTGCAGGAGGCGCAGGAGAAGGCCAACGAGATCCGCATCAAGGTGAGCAGAAGGGGTTTTGGGGTCGTATCTGCGCAATGACTGCGGTGCTGACCTTGGTGTGTGGCGATGTTCTTGGCCAGACGGAGCACGACTTCAACTTGGAGAAGCAGATGCTGGTGCACAACGCCAAAATCAAGATCCAGGACGAGTACACGCGCAAGGAGAAGGAGCGCGAAGTCAACAAGCGCATGTGAGCGAGCGAGTTTCTGACAGGGTTTTGTTGAGGTTTCTGAGGAGGCTATTGACGTTGTGGTGGGCTGTTTGGGCAGTGCTCGCTCGGCGGAGATCGGCGCCTCGCGGCGACAGAAGATGATTGCGCGCGACGAGGTCCTGAAGACGCTCATCGTGGACGGCCAGGCCCAGCTGAAGAACTACACCACCGCCGACGAGAAGAACAAGACGCTGCTGCGCGACCTCATCGTGCAGGGGCTCATCAAGCTCTACGAGACCGACGTGGTGATCGCTGTGCGTGCCAAGGACGTGCGTCTCGCCGAGACCGTGATGAAGGAAGCCACGGACAAGTACATCGCCACCATGAAGAAGGAGGCCAACCTGGATGTGAGCAAGGTCAAGGTCACGCTCAACAAGATTGCGGACGGCATGCTCCCGGAGTCCAAGGCCGGCGGCATCGTGCTATACGCCAAGCAGGGCAAAATCGTGTGCGACAACACTCTAGACACGCGTCTGGACCAGATCTACTACGACCTCAAGCCCACGGTGCGCAAGATGCTGTTCCCGACTCCGTAAAGCACGACTCCGGCTAAGCAACTTTCGCTACTGCTGGGTGGTGGAAGCGGGAGAGGGATGATGCATCGCAGCTCAATGTCGCGCTTGCGGTATTGTGCAGACATCTCCCGACGCAGCGCGGTACTCGGATGGAATCGGAACGAGCACCAAGGCCTAGCTAGGTTTTTGGGTCTACCGCTTTAAATTTCACATACACTGCGCTTGCAACACTGTGCGAAGAAGGTGTCAGCATTGCCGTCTTCGAGTTGCTGTACACGAGTACGTACATGTGCGCCATAAAATACAAAGTGGCTACGAAAAGCATCATCTAGGTGCTGTAGCGCTTCTAACTTAGAAGCGCTAGTAGTAGTTTATCCGTGGTGGGAGCCCCACAACCAACCTATGCTACTTCTCACTTACAGCAACGCCAGCGCTGCCAAACGACACAGACAGCGGCATCAAAACCCGCTGTTCTGTTGAAATGGTTAAGCTATTACTCGACCATAGGACACCCATCGATGTTTCCGATAAGTCTGGCGCAGTGACGCTTGTCGAGAATGACTTCAATGCACTGCAGAAGTCGTGGATCGGCCACGGCAAAATATTCGTTACCAAGGTCTACCATCAGCTACAAGTACAACCGCGGGATCGTTGTTGGCGTGTAATGCTTCACTTTCTTCGTCTCAGCGTTCCCACTGGAAATGCTTTCTCAGCAGCTGCAAGTGCTTCTACAGGGTTGTTGCTGGGCCAAAAGCTTTTACTTTCTAGATTCAGCCGTTTCTGACGGGCAAGCGAGTCCGTGGTCATCCATCTCGAGCACTGGTTCAGCGATTTCTTCAAACCAGAGACCTTGCTTATCGATACAAAAAGTATTGCCAGCTCAACGTCCAACTTCTTTGCCCTTTCCTGCGCCTCCAATAGTATGTACTTCACGTGGACGTGAAGCTTGGTGCCCTCCTTTCCCAAGTGTGCGTCTTGAATATAGCATTCCGCGGTGTTTTCATCAATTTGATAGCCGCTTCATGAATCTTTGATACTACATGTAGTAGCCTTGCTTCTCTCTTCGTTGTCCTTGTCTTCACTTTGCACTTGCAGGAACTTAATCATGTTTGCAGTTTCTTGTTCGCAGTCGATACACCGGGTCTGTGAGCGCGAAAACTGCAAACCCCAACAACAGGTGCCAGTGCATATTTCGTTTTCCCGTGCTGCAGATGAAAGTCTGTTGCATTTTGCCATCAATTTCGGCACTGTGTTGTACAGCCCCTCCAGCCTCGACCGATCCACACTTTGTTCACCCTTCCTGCGAATTTGCGACGACGCGCGACGCATTCCGTGGTGCAACGGCAGTAAACGAGCTGGGAGATGGACTTAACGGACTATGGTGGCGTGTGTGGCAGGCCTCGATTGCTGAGACCGGCGAATGTTTTGGGCTTCCACGCTTCGATTGCTCTCGAATAACCCAAACTCTTCTGCTGTACTGGTAGAACTGAACTGCAAGGTCGACGTAAATCGCGTTAGTACAATTCTTGAAAGCCTGGGCAAAACGCTAGAGATGCAGACGGAGGAGCGTAAGGTATGCCACATTGAACCCCAGGTAACCGTGCTGAATGGGGGCATGGTGTAATACTCAAATTGGGCCGAAACTAGCGACAGCTATGGGGATAGCGCACGCATGAAGCTGCACTACTGAAGTAAATCCTCCACTCGCCATTCATTCCACGATGCGGTCTCTTCGATGTTGACAGCAGGCGGCACGCCAGGAAATAAACCAGCATGCGCGAATAAGGAGCTCGTCTCGGGTTTCCACATCGCCGAGAACGGCCCGTATGCAACGCTCACCAAATGCGTAGAATCGACCTCAGTACATGTAAAATACCAGTCGCTGGCGCGCTGACCATCCAGAAGAAGCTCCCACTGATCTCCCCGGGTCGAATCGACTCGGACGAACTCGGCTCGTAGCAGTGAGAAGCCCAGACCAACGCCCACCGCCTTAATATACGATTCCTTCAGCGACCAAAGTCGATAGAACCGGGTATAGTGACCGTCCTCGTCTTCAGTCGCGCGAATGAATTCCCACTCTCTCGGATTGAAGTGACCCGCAAAAGCTCGGAAGAACCCCTCGACCGAGGACGTGCGGTGGGGTCGATCTGTCACTCGAACAACGTCCACGCCGACTAGCGCTCGGGAATCACTGGCAATCGCCACGATGGTGCCGTGATGCGAGACGTTGTAGTTCCACGACGGAGGAGCAGCGCTCACAGTTGACCGCTTCCAATATGGTTTATTCTGTTCAGCAGTAGGAATGCGATGCATCGCTTGAGTAATAAAACTAAAAATTGTAGCCGTTCTCAACGCACCTCGGGTGTACGCGCAATGTCGATGGCGCTGTAGTTTTCCCCGAAGAGCTCGTGGATGAGCTGCCGCTGCAGCAAGCGACTGGCCAGCGCCAGCTTCTGGTCCTTCGCAAACATGAAGCGCGTCACCTGCTTCTGCTCGTGAGCCGGCAGCTGGAGCAGCAGCCGACGCCATTGCGGAGAGGACGGATCCCACGCGGCGACGTCCACGAAGCGCAGGCAGCATGTCGACCGAGGTGCCGCCATGCGACGAAAATACGTCGCGACGATTGGCTCAAAAAGAGGTAATGGCTACATTACCACCTGCTTGCATTGAGACGATCTCCATCATCTCAATGGGCATCTCCGTATTACGCTGTCAATGCTGCATACATTACCCCCCTCCCCCTGCATCTCCATAACCTAGCGTTTCGTCCAGGCTTTCAAGAATTGCACCATAAGTGCGTGTTTATCGCCTTCCTCGCAGTTCAGTTCTACCTCAACGACAAGAAAGTGTTGACAACATGAGCCGGCTCACTCGCATGGAAGAGTAATTCTGGTGTTTTAGCGTCCTCGATGCGCTTGGTATCTCTAGCGGGTTAGTCGAGAGCAATCGAAGCTGCGGCAGCCCAAACACGCTCGCCGGTCTCAACAATCGAGGCCCGCCACGCACGCCACCTTAGCCCATCGAGTCCATCTCCCAGTTCGTCTACCATGTTGCACTCGTGCGTTATCGCAAATTACCACGAGCCTCGACACATGCCTAGTGCGGCAGGAACTATTTCCTACAGCACGCGCATATGTGTTTGCGCGACGCGACCAATTGCCTCTTGTGTGCATGGTTCCGCGCTGTCGACAGCTAGGATTACCATTATACGGCCTGCCGATCGAGCCGCACCGCGTCGACCTCGGCACCGACAAATGAAACGCTAGTGACGGTGGCTGCGGCGACTAGAGCGCGCGCTGGGGAGTGCCTTCCCGGCGAAAATTTGCCGCTCAGTCGACGCGCAGCCGTGACCAGCCCAGTGTCTCTCTCTCTTTTTCTCTCGAGCGACGGGAAGCGCTTCAACGCGGACCAGTGGTCCTGGCAGTGGATGCAGCGACCGCGCGCATCGTCCCGTATCTGCCTGCTGGTTTGATAAGCGAGCGCTTGCCCAGGCGGCACTGGCTGCAGCAGCGCAGCCCCTTTGCGGCGAGAATTCAAGGAGGGCGGTATCTGCATCCGCGAGGATATGCTTATCATCTCGCTTCTCGTCTCGCATCTTGTCCGCTCTGCTCTGCGGGCGCCATGACACGAGGAATCCTCGTGCATAGCAAGCTCCAAGGCGTTGCAGTTGGCTCATCCGGGAAGGCAGGCAAGCGCCCACGACCACGCGTTCCGCCCGGCCGGCTGACCCAGCCTGAGGACGTGAGCTCGGCATCGCGGTGGACAGGCCCACTTGGCCAAAACCACTTCAATTTGCGCCACCTGTTCTGAACTTCAAAGCGCGAGCTAACGAAGATCGGCTCTGTCCTCACCAGCAAACAAGACGCGGGCGGCATCGCATTTTGCTGCAGCCGCTCGGGCTTCTTTGCCGCGCGCGGTTTACACGGGCACCGGGGCTTCCGCCGTACGAGCGTTCGGGCGTGTTTGCAGCTCGGGGTGGATGTACGTCGGAACATCCAGGCAGCTGGACTCGTGTGCAGGCAGCAAGGGAGCATCGACGACCAGGAGATGCAGCATAGTTTCGCCGTGTTGAAACTGGACAACTACATGCAGGATGATGCAGGCCGCGGCGGTCAGACAGACCAGTTGCAGTGCAATATTGCCGAGTTTATTAATCCGGAGCGTGGCGCCGCCGCGGCAGTTCAGTGGCCATCGCAGCAAACATGTTTCTTGCGCCGTGCCGGCCAGCTTTGCGCCGCAGTTGGAAGACCCCCACCGCGTGCAGCTGCGCAAATGTTTTCGTTGACAACGGCAGAGGGCGGTGGCGGCAGGCCGGCGTCTTCACATTCGTCGGGCTCCTCCGTTTCAGGTGCGCCTGCCCGAGGATGTCGCATGCAGGTCAATTGGACGCATTGGAGGCGCCGCAGTTTCCTCTCGAGGCCAGGCTGCAGACTGCTGCTGCTACAGTAGTGAAAAAACGGCATAAAGTTTGGTGGCAAACCTGTACATGTACCATGGCGCAGGGTCAAAAGTGTCTATGCGGCGTTGAAGTTTCAGCGACTCATTGCCTTTTCTGCGTCAGCGCATAGTCGAGCAAGCGATATGCGCCCGAGCCATGGCTCACCGGCATGGGCCTCCTCCTCCTCCTCCTCCTGCGGGCGATTTGTTTTTTTTGTCGTGGCGCTCTCTGGCTCATTTCCAGTTCGGACGCAAGCAGCGCACACCGCACAACCTCACGCCACTCGAGTCTCCGGTGTTTGCACCATCGTCATGAAGGTCCTGCTACAACTGGCCGCAGCGCTATCGCTGGCGGCAGCGGCCGCCCCGCACGCGCTGGACTCCACGCTGGGCGGCGGCGACGACAGCAGCATGCCGGTGGTCAAGGACGCCAAGTGGTATTGGGAGAACGACCACGTCTTCACCTCCGAGAACCTCGACTTCTTCGAGAGCTTCAAGCCCAACGACGAGAACCAGACGTGCTCCAGCGATAGGCACGCCACGCCCTTCAACCGGCAGGTCCGCGGCGCCAACCTCGGCGGCTGGCTCGTGCTGGAGCCGTGGATCACGCCCACGCTCTTCTACCAGTTCCTGAGCACGCAGGAGCGCTTCGGCGACAAGGCCCCCGAGAAGACGGCCATGGACATGCACACGTTCTGCACGGCACTGGGCAAGGAGGAAGCCAACCGCCAACTCCGCATCCACTGGGCCACGTGGGTGACCGAGGCCGACCTCAAGGAGATGGCCGAAGCCGGCGTGAACTCGCTCCGCGTGCCCGTGGGCGACTGGATGTTCAACCCGTACGAGCCCTTCATCGGCTGCACGGACGGCGCCGTCAACGAGCTCGACCGCGTGGCCAACCTCGCCTACCAGTACAACATCGACTTGCTGCTGGACATCCACGGCCTGGTCGGCTCGCAAAATGGCTTCGACAACAGTGGCATGTCCTCTTCTGTCAAGTGGACATCGATTGCCAGCACGCGTCCCATCGGTACCACCACGTTCGAGCACTGGCCGGTGCGCTCGGCCGGGTGGGCTGGCGAGTTCGACCCCGCCACCAACACGTACAAGTCCATCAACTACGAGCACCTGAACCACTCGCTCGCCACGGTGGCGTCCATCGTCGACCGCTACGCCAACCACCCGGCCATCATCGGCCTGGAGCCCGTCAACGAGCCGTGGGAGCTCACCCCCATCGACCTCCTCAAGGACTACTACTGGAAGTCGTACAAGCGCGTCAAGGCCCGTGCACCGCACTGGAAGTTTGTGCTGCACGACTCGTTCCGCTTCGGGGTGCAGTACTGGTCGCAGTTCATGCGCGGTTGCCCGGACATCGCCCTGGACACGCACATCTACCAGGCCTGGAACTCCCCCGGCACGCGCTCGGACTACTTCTCCAACGCCTGCCAGCAGAAGTACACGATTGCCGAGATGGAGAACGCGATGATGCCTGTCATCGTCGGCGAGTGGTCGCTGGGCACGGACAACTGCGCCATGTGGCTGAACGGCTTCAACGACAACTTGCCAGGCTTCCCCAACATCCAGTGTCGCATGACGAATTGCCCCGCGCACAGCACATACCTGGGCGAGGGCTTCCCGGGCACTCCTCTGGACACCACCAAGCCAATTCAAGGCCCGTACGGCACGGGCCAGTCGGGTCCGTCATTCGGTAAGTGCCCGATCACCAGCAACACGTCGTTTGGCCAGCAGGACGACCACGACGAGCTTGAATTTACGCGCAACCTGAACATGAAGAAGCTGAACGCGTTCGCGGTGGGCCACGGCTGGTACTTCTGGAATTTCAAGACGGAGTTCGGCTCGCGCTGGAACTTCCTCGACCTGGTTCGCAAGGGCGCGTTCCCGAAGAACGTGTCGAACTACCGCACCGAGGAAGAGGTATTCACGGCGTGCTTGGTAGAAGACAAGGGCGCTTTCATCTGCGCGGCCAAGCGTGGCGTACATCACTCCGACCTCAAGAGCGGCTTGGATTTCGCCTGTGGCGGTGACGACGGCAAAGTGGACTGCACGGACATTGACCAACGCTTCAACACGATCGAGGAGCGCTGCGACTGGGCATTCAACGAGTACTGGCACGCCCACCGCGAGGAAGGCACGACGTGCGACTTCGGCGGCGCGGCACATCTGCTGGCCATCCCGAGTCCGCTCAGCGTCGCGCGTCAGGAGTTCCTGGGCACCGCTGTTGGCAAGGAGATCCTCACCTGGACCCTCGTTGGTGTTGCCGTGGGCTTGAGCGGACTGGCTGTCGTCTTGGCCATCGCGCGCCACAGGAGGCGGGAAGAGTACTCCCCGTTGATCGGACACGTCGTGAACGTGAACGTCTAGCCTCCCTTGGCTTGTACAGTGCACTTGCGTAGAGCTACCGTTAAACAAGATATTAATAGGATGACCAGCATTTGTTTTAACTAAGGTGCTAGCGTAATGCCGGAGCTTGGATGCAAAAGTGTCATTAAGGAAGGGCTGCAGCACTTCGCATTGCTTCGCGACATACACTTCTTGGATCCCAAGTTTGCGATGACTGATGCAACTGGAGCATTATTCTAGGCAACAACCGCAACAGCAATTATCGGCCTCTTCGCGGATAATGGGCACTTTACCATTCTGGTTGGGGATCCCTTGCGGAATTCAGCTTGACGTAGAAACTGCAGACATTCTTGGAAAATGGAGCTCGACGCCATTCCTGGGTGTGATGCCGTTTACACCTGTGACAGACAGCGGCATCCTGGCTCAAGCCCTTGTCGTCTATATGTGTTTGTGCCTCGGCGCATGACGTAAAATGGTCAACATTAACCGAGCAACTCGCTTTGGCTCACAGTTTGATGCAGCAAGGGATAGAGACTCACAAGAGAGGATCTCCGCTAATGAAGAACACCATGTTCTTGGCTTGGCAGTAGCAACACCGATGGCTGTGTCAAGTTGGTGGCCGCCATAGTCGAAGGTGTCTCATGGACAGATTCCAGCCCACGCAAGCACCCTGATTTCCCTTTTGACGCGTTGCATTGGGCACGCCAGGGCTCGGCTCACCATCGGTGAGCACCGCTGTCGGCAGCGCGACGTGGGATCAGGCTGCCTCGCGCCTCGGCAGCCATCCTCAGGATGGCATCGTGTCGCGGCAGAATGTCGTCAGAGCGTCGATTGGTTGGCAGCCAATGTGATGGACTTCAACGCGGAAGATCGCAACGCGGCCACGCTGGAATTTGCGGCATCCGTATCTCATTTCTCGGTCGGATTTTACCTTAGCCCTACAAAACCCAAGTCTAGGATACGGCTATTTCTGCAATTTCTGGCGTCGTATCTTCGTGCGCAAAGGGCGCGGTCAAAGATCCCGCTCCACTCCCTCATTTCCGCATTCGCTCCGTCGCGCGCAAGAGGCTTCTTCCGTCTTCAAACCCAGAGGCAGAATGATGGTCGGGTCGCGCTTGAAGGCGGCGGCGGCGCTGTGCGCGCTGCTGGCCGTGGCGCTGCAGCCGAGCGTCGTCTCCAGCGAGGCCGTCGTGGCCGCCGAGCGCGAGCTGCTGCAGCCCAGCGACGTCCTCTCCGTGGACGACTCCCACGACGAGCCCGCGGACGACTCGCACGACGAGCCCGCGGTCGACTCGCCGGAGCCGGAGGACGCCACGCCCGCTCCCGAGGCGCCCACTGAGGCGCCGACGCCCGCGGCAACGCCCGATCCGGGTCCGCGCGACTCGCCCGACGTGCCCGACTATGAGTGGTACTGGAAGCACGGCGAGGCCTCCATGTTCTCGCAGGACAGCAGCGTGTTCAAGACCTTCAAGCCCAACGACACGGACCAGACGTGCTCCCTGGACACGCACGCCACGCCCTTCAACCGGCAGGTGCGCGGCGTCAACCTCGGCGGCTGGCTCGTGCTGGAGCCGTGGATCACGCCCACGCTCTTCTACCAGTTCCTCAACACGCAGCAGAAGTTCGGCGACAAGGCCCCCGAGAAGACGGCCATGGACATGTACACGTTCTGCACGGCGCTCGGCACGGAGGAAGCCAACCGCCAGCTACGTATCCACTACGACAACTGGGTCTCGGAGAAGGACGTCACCGAGCTCGCTGCTGCCGGCATCAACTCGATGCGCGTGCCGGTCGGCGACTGGATGTTCAACCCGTACGAGCCCTACGCCGGCTGCACGGACGGCGCCGTGGATGCGCTGGACCGCGTGGCGGACCTGGCACTCAAGTACGACATTGAGATCCTTCTGGATATTCACGGCTTGGTCGGCTCCCAGAACGGCTTCGACAACAGTGGCAAGGCCTCGTCCGTCAAGTGGACTTCCATTGCCAGCACGCAGCCTGTGGGTACCACCACGTTCGAGCACTGGCCAATCCGTCAGGCCGAATGGGCTGGCACCTTCGACGTGGACAACCACAACTACTCGAGCATCAACTACGCCAACCTCAACCACTCCATCGTGGCCGTGGAGGCAATCATCAACCGCTACAAGGGTCACAAGGCTATCATCGGTCTCGAGCCAGTGAACGAGCCGTGGGAGCTAACTCCTATTAAGGTCCTGAAAGAATACTACTGGAAGTCGTACAAGCGTGTCAAGGCACTCGCACCGACCTGGAAGTTTGTCATCCACGACTCGTTCCGCTTCGGTCTGTCGTTCTGGGCTGACTTCCTCAAGGGTTGCCCCGATATCGCTCTAGACACGCACATCTACCAGGCCTGGAACCCGCCTGGAACTATTGCGGACTTCTTCTCGAACGCTTGCCAGCAGAAGTACGTCATCATGGACATGGAAAACGCCATGATGCCTGTCATCGTCGGTGAGTGGTCGATTGGCACGGATAACTGCGCTATGTGGTTGAACGGGTTCAACGACAACCTGCCCGGTTTCCCGAAGGTGCAGTGCCGCTGGGTGGACTGCCCCATCAACAGCTCGTACCTTGGCGAGGGCTTCCCAGGCACCCCTCTGGACAAGACTAAGCCGATTCAAGGACCGTACGGCACTGGTATGTCTGGGCCGTCGTTCGGCAAGTGCCCCATTACCAGTGACAACTCCTTCAACCAGGAGGACGATGCTGCGTTGACCAAGTCACTAACTATGAAGAAACTGAATGGTTTTGCTGTGGGCCACGGCTGGTACTTCTGGAACTTCAAGACAGAGTTTGCTACGAAGTGGAGCTTCCTGGACCTTGTGCGTATGGGCGCGTTCCCGAAGAACGTGTCGGACTACCACGAGAGCGAAGGCGTGGAGTCAGCTTGCAGGAAAGAAGACAGGGGCGACTTTGTCTGCCGTGCCAAGCGCGGTGTCCATGAGTTCGAACTCAAGAGCGGTCTTGCATTTGCGTGCAACTTCCAGGAGATCGACTGCTCGGACATCAAGAAGCGTTTCCTTACCCTGGAGGAGCAGTGCGACTGGGCGTTCAACGAGTACTGGCACCTCAACCGCGAAAAGGGTGCGACCTGCGATTTCGGTGGTGCTGGCCACCTGCTGACTGTGCCGGGTGCTGCTCCCACGGAGCTCCCTGCTGCTGTGCCTGTTCCGACTCCCGCGAAGGTCAAGCAAGAGCAGCCTGGACACTTGCTCGTGTCGGTGGCCAAGTGGGGCATTGCGGCCATCTTTGGCTTCGCGGCCCTCGCCTTGGTGGCGGTTGGCGCTGCGATCTTCGCCGTCATGCGTTGGCGCCAGAACCGCATGCGCCGCCAATACTCGCCCATTGGCAGCCGCGTGTAAGTAGAACAGCTCGCATGTGCGTGCCCGGTTCATGAAAATGAAGTCCATTTTTCGAGTGCTAGAAGGCAGATTTAGCATGTCGGAAAGCGTTTGGTTACAACCAGGATTTGATAGTAGTGATAATTTTGGTTTAGTAGTACTACTACTAGCCGATTCCGAGAAAAATAATTACTACTACTATTAGTAGTTGAGTGATAGCTCACAAACTACTACGTTCAGAGGAAATAGTACTTTTTGTGTCTCTTTGTGGCGAGAATCGTTGTTAATAGGGGGGGGGGGGCAGAATTGACTTATGGTCAAA
>LGTU01000534.1:0-25386 GCA_001314425.1 Phytophthora pluvialis | reverse complement strand
AAGGACGAACGATATATGGGTTCAGCGAATAAGCTAAGCATAAGCTGTGCGCACTAAGAAAAATGATTTAAATTAAAAAACAAAACATGTGGGGTTAAGTTCGTACGTTCTCATACGACTTCTCCAGTGCTTCCTTCAGGGCATATCACTCCTACTCGCTCTCTGATATCGAATTATGATAATCATCAACATCAGCGCGACTGTCGGACTCACCACTGGGAGCAAACTCCGACGTTACAGCACTATCAGATTCCTCGACACTGCTCGTGCTGTCATGCACTTGACTTTTTGTTTTTGATTCGTTCCCCAATAAATCTCCAGACTGACCAACTGTAGTCTGAGCAGCACGGTGGGTTCTCGACGGTTCACTCGAAGGCTGAGAAACAAGGAGGGCCCTTGGGTCAAATCTATTCATCGTCCTGGGCGGCGAGCGGCTTTCACCACCACTGCTCTGGTTGCCGTCAGAGCTACTACATATGCTGGCCTCCTTCTCAGATTAGGCGATTGGGCAGGTTGACCACTCGATGGTGGTCCAAGGTTAAGGCCTTTTGTTGGCATAAGAGAAGAACCATTCTCACTGGACCTCGACCGGGTGTGAAAGGTCACTGGCGGGGTTGATGACGATTCTGCAGTCCCGGTCCCCGCGTCACCCCTGCCGTCCCTCCGACCCTGTCCGGATTCGCTGTTGATGATCTTCCCTAACTTAAAAAATTAATTGAGTGCGCGATATTAGCTGAAGTCGAAAACGAAGACGTGCAGCGTAGCAAAACATTTTGAGTAGCTCGGACGATGCGGAGGCTGATGCCAAAGCGAGTACGAAAGCAGACTAACGAAGCCTGTACTAATCTGATCACTGTAGGCACCGTTACAACGCCATACACACGAGCATATCGATGGCCAACTTGAGTGATCAATTTAGTGCGTAGCTTGGAATCAAGTTAAGAACACAGTATAATGTAGCTCTACACAGTGGCCTCGTTGTACACCAGTTCACCTGCGATTTCCACTGTCAGCCGAGCCTTCTTAGACGGCTCTTAGGAGCTGCTGGCAGAGTCAGAATTTCGACTCGCGCTTCCTGCTGGACAACCTCCCTCTGACGCTTCAACCGCGCCTCTTTGCCGATATCCCCCGACACCCCACCGTTTGACTAGACACTATAGCGGTTCGCCATCTTGACGAACGAGGGTGGAAACAGCCCCGTGCCTCTAAATCCGCTGATGGCGTTGTCAGGGCGATCCATGATGACAGACTGGTATGCCGAGCAGGCAATATGGATTCATGCTCTTTCATAAGACGATACTAGTCTTTTGTGAGGTGCCGTACGACAAAGTGTCTTATGTTTTTCCATCAATGCAATTTGGTGAGATCTTGATTTCAGTATGCAGATGGCTACAAAGGCCATTGATTGTAAAAACGTAAGACACTGTGTCGGACGCCAAGTTCGCGCTCCTCCATTGGCTGAAAATGAGCTCGTGACTCACGAGCTCATTTTCACGAGTCGTGATTACTCTAGAAGAAGCTCTACACCTCGAAGCCGACGACCCAACCGAGCCGGCCGATCCTGAAGCCGAAGCGGAGTCAGAACAAGCAACGGACTTCTCCATGAGCATGCTCACATCCACGTAGCTCAGCCAACGCTGGTCACGGTGTCCGCGGCAGGCTTGGCCTTGCCGAACCACAGGAAATCCGGGCGTTCGCTGTCCGAGTTGTATACACACTCTCCGCTGATGATATCACCAGCGTCGTCCAGCTCAGGGGGTAGTAGTAGTAGTAGTAGTAGTAGTAGTAAGAACTCGTGGTGTAGCGGTAGACGAGGCCGTAAAAGGTATGGGCAACTTCTTGGAGCGACATGGCAGTCTGCTCGTACATCTGAAACCACGCACAGGCTGGTTCCGCACCTCAGCGCCAGCCGTCACATCAACGGCAAACGAAGCCTGGAGGTTGCCGAGAAGGTTGGCAGCGGCAATGTGGATGTAAGGGTTCATGGCAGGGTACGCGTTGTTGGTGTGGTGGGCGTACTCGTCCGTGGCATCATCGCCACCGCTGTAACGAGCACCGGTGAACACCGTGGAGACCTCATAGATAGCACCGTCGCAAACAACCAACACGGTCCGTCATGCCGTGGTGATCCAGCAGTACAAGGAGCAGGTACACAAGAGCGAAAACTCGCTGTGCTGTGGCTGTCCACATCATTGGAGGCGATGCACCACCGCGAGTTTTCTACGACGCTTATCAGCTTCACCCCGTACAACTTCCTGAGCTGCAAGGCCGGTCTTCCGCGAGCTACGGTCTAATGGTGACATCATCGCCACAGACACCACGGTTGTGGCGGCGGTTGCGGCCGGCTTGTGTTGCCCCGACTCAAGAAGGACGACATCAGCGTCCATGACTAAGGTGCACTACGTGTACGAGAGTGATTCGTATATTTCATAAATTGATCGAGTCCTCGCAAATGAATCTCTCCAAACTAGAAAGTGAAAACAAACAAACCAAATGAACCATGGTATGATCTTACCTGCAGGTCTTCTAACAAACACATCGGCAACGTTAAAGTGCTCCTGTGGATACAGACTTCGTGTATTTTAGCCAATTATATCGCATCATTACATCGGATGTCAAACTGTCTTACGAAAGCTCGACACAAGTGATTGCGTCCTTCTTCGACAGAACCGTATTCGCCGTGCCGAGCAGCTTCGCCTGCAGTGCATCCTTCACAGCACTCTTGAAAGGCTTGAATACTGCGACATCCAGTGGTTGATACATGTGCGTTGCATTCGGCGGCAGCGCGAGCAGCAAAATCCCCAAGTCGTGAGCAACGCCAATAGAATCTATAACGTTATATCCCGTGAAAAGAGATAATAACAATGATCAGTATAAATAGGAAAATACCAAATTGAACCGAAGCAACGCACGTACCGAGGTCGAGATGGGTGGAGCTGTTGTCCAGAACCAAGACAATTGGCAAGGACACGTTGAGCTTCGCTAGTTCGGCAGCGAACATTGCGAGCCACCGCCGGAAGACAACCCCGTTGCTGAATCCTTTCGGAGCACCCGTCACGCATGCACCCTCAATAGATATAGCAGTCTTGTCCTTCTTCTTGAGGCGTTTGCCCGGCACGATGATAAGTGGGGGAATTGATGCTCCTGCCGCGTTAACGACCGCCACCACAGTCATGTGGAAGTTGGGGCTTGTGTTTCCTCACTCCATACGCTGGTAGAACCCTTGAGGGCCAGCACCTTGCACAATGTCCCCTTGGGCATGAAGGACGTCTCGTCCATGTTAAACACACGGTCTGCTGACAGCTTCAACTCTACCACGCGGTTTGCGATGATGTGGAAAAGGCTGTGAACAGCGTCGATCATCACCGTGTTGCGCACACGGGCTATCTTCTGTGCCGATCTCTGGACGAGCATAGGGTGGGGGCGGAGAAAGCGCTGATACCAGCCCTTGGACAGCGGCTGGAACGGAGTTCCAGCACGGGTGGTAGCACCGTGCAACCGCTCGTAGATCATGTTGATGCGCTCGAGGACCCTAGCCGGGCCCACGGGGAAGCCAGCGCGCTGCATGCCGGCAACCCACGCAACCACATCCGCCTCTTGCTCATGCGAGAGAGCCGGCTTGGGCCCTCGACGCTGCTGGACGATCGCCCCAGTGGTCTGCAGTTCCTTCGACTTCTTGAAGAGCGTACGAAGGGCACAGACGAGCTTCGTGCAACCGCTGCGAATGTTTCTCCCTCGTACGCTCTATCCAGAGCTTCCTCCAGATCCTCCTTATTATAGCCGCCGCGACGAATCACCATGTTCACGACTTGTTTCTTTATGTTGTGAGGTTTGCGGCGCCGGCCATAACAGAAGCGAGGAAACGCTGCCCTCCACCCAAATCGAATATCTGTCTAAATTTATAAAATACCGCAAAACGTTATAATTCACAGTGCACTGAATTGAATCTCATCCATTTTTAGCCAATTAGATGCTGATACTTAAGAAAACCGAGCTCCCATTGGATGAGGGCTTACATCGCGCACTAAGTTGATACCGCACACTCAATTGATTTTTTAAGTTACGGTGTTCTCGCTCTCTGACGATACTCACAAATAGTGCCTGATGGTAGCTGTCGTCGGCCCGGTCTGACGCATTCATTACTTGAGCGTAGTATCTACGACGTAGGGCTACCTGCATCACCGCGTTATCTACAATAGGACTACCAGGCAAAAATCTCTCCCGTAGCCACATGCTCGCATATTTTAACCAACCTCCCGAAAATTTTCTCCTGCATCCTGGTAGATGATAGCCAAAGCTCACTTTGTGACCTGCCATGGCATTGCCGCTTCCAGCAATCCTGACTTGCCGACTAACAGTCAAGAGTGGTGAACCTCTCACTTCGTGCCGCAACAAAACCGACCTAACCGAGTTCCCCTTTGAAATCGGGCGCAGCTTTCGACTTCTCAAGGCTCAAGTTGAGGCGGAAGTTTCCCGCAGGCTCCCCAGCGAGTGACGCGACGACTTCAGCATTTTCCTCAAGCCATCAAAGCATGCCCCCCAACGCGAATTTCTCGAGCTAGATGAGGAAAATTACGATAACCGCGTGGCAATAGCCTGGGACCCAGCTCGACTTCGTCTACACGGGCGTCTGACTTTGTTTTGGGGCTCTTTGTGTATGCCCCTAGAGCAGCGGATCCCCGTTCGATGAGCGACAGAGAACCGGGTCCAAGAACAAGCCCCGCGTGTCTCCGCGTGGTTGTCTGAGCGCAATATTCAGAGTGGCCCAGCATCGCAGCTCTACATGGCGACGATGCAAGCCGGCCTGCCAGTTACGCCCCGATACAAGTCCCTGACAACGCAGCATTTCGGCAACTACAGCACATTGACCAACTTTCTCAGGAAATGCAGGCCAATCAGCAAGCCAATCAAGCAAACGCCGACACAAATTTTGGGTTGGTTAGGATCATGATCCAAGGTGCCGTGCTTCAAGTCCAAGTTCATGTTGGGGACTTGCGAAATCTTCTCAAGTTGCCGGCGTATAGTCTTCGACCGCTGTTTCGTGACCCTGTGGATGTTCAGACTCCAGCGCCGGTCGAGGACATGGAAACTGTTGACCACCTCGACGACCAACACGAGAATGTATGAGGAGAGTGTGAAATCAGCATACAATATGTGACTTCATTAAAGTCATGTATCTTAATGTTAAGTTTGTTTCCTTTGTAGCCGCAATACCCGTACAAATTGTCACCTACTTCCTCCTTTTGATGAGTACAAAGGTGCATGGCAACATCGAGAACCGCCAGTGCATTTTCACGAAATGCCACATTGGCATGGCACTGGATCCATCGCTTCAATAACGAAACCCGACTTCAATCGGGTTGAAATCAGGTGAATACGGAGGCAAAAAAACCGTAGCGCACCAGTACCGTCGATAAGTACTTTAAACGTCTGGTACATGTGAATTTTGGCGTTGCCCAAAATAACAATTGACCTTAATAGCGGCCACGGGTTCAGGTACGGAAAAATCTTAGCCTTAAATGTTTCGTGAAAGCTCTGTCTGATGAATGTATCCTCAGTCGTACCCCAGGCGAAAAATCCTTGGACGTCAAATGCCCCAAGCACTGCTACTCGCTTGCCTCGCGAAAAATGTATGGATACGATGGTGGGTGTTCCACGTGATGACCAGGCGCACTTCCGCAGAGAAGACCTACAACGGCAACACAGGAATGTTAATATAAATTTACGGTTAGCAAGTAAATATTGGTTTTACCTTCCGTCTTTCGACGTCTCATCAACAAATACGAGTTGATCCGGACCACTGTAAAACGGCAATAGACGGTTGACATACTCCTGCCGCTCCTTCGGGACACTCTTGCGAGCGCGTTTTGTCAGAACTTTACGAGAAAATCTCAAACCAAATCGAAGGGGGCGTGAGATTGTTGAGTTGGAGCAGCAATAGCGTGACGAAAACTTGTCTTTAAGAACCTCTCGGAGCTCTTGAAAGTAGAAACACGGGTGTCGTTGCACATATTCGCGAACGAAATCTTGCACTGCAGGGGGCCATTTTGACAATCTTTGTGTCATCGCCAACATTCCCTGTAGTTGTGAAGAGGTGATACCATCGGCGGAGACTTCGTGCTGAAACACTTAGTACCTCGGCGACAACAGTTATCTCGATGTTGTACACGTATTGTAGTACAATTCCGCGCTACTGGATATCGCTTGAGAAGCCCATGGAGGTTTTGACAATGCAGATGTGCTGGTTCCTTTTACGAAGGTCTGAATGGCCGGTGAAGTGTGGCCATTCGGTCCTTAATTCTTCAAAAGGTGGTCTTTAGTCCAAATCGGAGCCCTTCCGTAGGACTTGATACCCAACAGTCATTGAATGATAATCAGCAACATGCAGTGTTTTAATTGGATTAAACATAAATTACTCACTCTATCCTTTGTTATTCTGCTCCAGTGGTGCGCCAGATCCTACCTTTAAAACCTAACCTCCCTTGCTAAGGGTCTACCTTCTCGGGAAAGATTGGCCAAAAGTTGGGAAAGGCACAATAGATATTATTCAGTAGATATTATCCTGAGATAATATCGTCTGGATACTAACTAGTGGATTTTATCTTGCATTCATCCCCAAAACAAACTCAAAACGCAATCATATCGTTCATCGGCATCAGCACTCACTCAGTGTGGCATCGGCTCAATGTATGATGGACAAGCCAAATTTTCTACGCCGCTACCCGAAATCGATCCAAATTTCTTCACGATCGTCTCTTTTTACATCGCCGTTCTGCCTTCTGTCACTGATAAGTACCCAGCGTCGCAGCTGCAGAGCTTGTTATATCAGCGTTGCCAACACTGTAAGTTCATTCGTGGGATTGCGTATTGTTTCGCAGTACGAGTCGTACTCCCGATTATTATTTATCTGGGGCCTTTGCGTAGAATAAATGATGGCATCGATACAAAAATCTCGATGAATAAATAATGTCGTCACCAAAGAACAAACCATAAATAAGAGCACAATGAGAAGGAATGAAACTTGAAGAAAAGAGAAATCGTGTTACCGAGCCTCATTGATGGTAATCGCAGTCCAATACTGACCATTCTGACGCAAGAAGAGCACCATTTCCAGCGTGATCGGCTGCAAACGGTGGCGTTCTTGGCCGTAATTCGTCCTGGCGACGCTAAAGAAGCGCTTGACATTGTTGGAAGTCGGCGGAATGCTGCTGACCATATTGTACCGTTGGTCAACCGCAGCCAAGCGACGACGTTTTTAAAGCTGCTCTACAAACGACCCCTCATCGTTGTTCTCGTCCTCGCCAGTTCTTATACCACGCGACCTTTGTCGAGCATCTTCACCCGAACAGCGGGAAGAGTGCAGCACTGCCTTCTCTGCATGTGTAAGGCGACTGGTATTTCCTCCGACAACGCGTACACAACCTGATTCGAACTCAGGGCTGTGCACGATATATACACGGGTTCCTGAATGGGACATAAAATAAAATAATAAAAGTGTTAATTTAACAATGGCACCTTAAATAATATCACTGATATACGACTTACCAAGAAATCTCGCGTAGAGTGGATTCACGGTAATTAAACCGCCAAACCACACACGCACGTCCAACAAGCTCACATGTTCGCCTTGGAGAGCCTTGGACACTGATTCCAACTTTTTCAGATCCTTCAGTAGCGCGAGAAGACGCTTGCTGGTCATCGGCACCAGATGGTCGTCTACGAGGGCGTCGTCCGTCGAGTCGATGTGTTCCAGGAGCTCAAAATATCGTTTGACCATCCCGAACGTTGAACTCCAACGAGTGTTCTGTCGGATAACTGGTCGGAGGGTTGTTTTCAGCCTACAAATATACACACACCAAAATCATAAATGACCACATTAGCACATTTTGTCACAAATAATTATCCACAACCCACAATAACTACATGAGCTTAACCGACTGCTTCAGTTTCCGCAGCTGCACCATCAGGGCTTGGACTGCAGACAGATCTTTCTCGTGCTTGAGCTCTTACGGCAGCCAAAGTCTTCCACTTCACCTGTCTTCGTTCCATCCGTTTTCAATGGGATCGGGTCCATCTCCACTTGAACAGCTCTGTTCAGCCGGTGGCTTGCGCACCTCACGAAGGGGACGTCCATGAATGTAGCCAATTGCCCGTTCACCGAGCAATTATCACCCACCATATACAGGTAATCGCTTAGTTGCTTACCGTAGGCATCTCAGCCAGGAACTCAAAGGGCCCGCGAGCCGAGAGGTCTTCCTCGAGCTTGCTCAGCAGGGGGGGTCATGCAGAGCAAGGGAGGCTTCGTCATGTCATCGACCTCGTAGCAGGCGACGACAGCGATGAAATGCTCCGAGGGGTGGCTCCATTCGTCGAAGATGAGGCCAAAACGCTCTGGTATTTCGGCGGCGATGTAGCGCTCCACAATCCGTATGAGGCTTTCCAAGGATTGGGTTAGCGTCTCGACACAAATTGGATCCAAATTAGAGTATCTAGATCAAAGCAAGTACACGGAAAGTTTAGCCTGATTAAAAACATCATTACCAGCGGATGGTACTTACCGTCTTGCATCTGATTTCTCGCAGAATTGGAGTGGCGGGTTGTTTTTGATGATCCAGGCCATCCATGCGTACATATTCAACGCGGAGCGTCGAAAGAAATTGAACATAGAACCGGTCTCTGTCGTCGATGCAGACAACATCACAGCTTCGAAATCCGGATGCTCACGGCGCACGTGCTGCATGAGGTTCGAATAACCGTTTCGACGGGTCTGCTTCCGGAGCCTTGAGTACGACGACCACAGCGGTTGGTGGAGTGCCATCGATGCTATCAATCCCATTACTACGTTGGGATACGCCAATTGGCGGTAATCAATGCACTTGGTCACACTGCACTGCTGGGCCTGTTAGTTCCAATGCCACACTAGTGCACTTCATCAACTCGTTGTTACTTGCGATGTAGCGGCGCCCTGCAGTGCTTGTGTCTACGGCAATGTGTGGAAATGCTCGTGAAACACAGCAGAACTGCAAAAGTACGCGATGCACAGAAGACAGGGGACGGAGTCGAGTTGTATGGAGTGTGAGTTTGAGTTTGATGGTGGCTCGGGATGAAGCCTGTGTGACGCCACCTCGACCGCGACAACAAGGTCGTTGTGCAGATACAGGAGCTGGAACAAGTCAGTGCGCCAGTACCAAGTGAAGACGAGGTGTCCATTATTTGTGCGGAGAAAAAAGGCCTGCAGGACCGCGTGGGGGTAGTCGGTTGTCGATCCCTTTGTCTTCATTTCACCTTTTCGCCTCGGGTGTGCATGATGCAGACCTACCAGGTGCTGGCGCTGCAGCTATTGACTCTCGTTGTTGCACCCTCCGAAAGCCTCCTTCACCGTCGAGTACTTTATGACGAGCCCGGTCCAGAGGCCAAGGTTTCTACAAGTTACGACGCCTTGCGGGAGATTTCAAGTGGGCTGCACCACGTCGCTGGGGCTGGTGCAAACGCTCTCGCTTCTGTGCTCGTTGCGCCGTCACTTCCGAGCGGCACGTCGGCTCTCTTCCAGTCGGACGATCGAAGTTCTGCGTTGCCCAGCACCCACGTGGCGTACAACTGCACGTCGACGTCGTCCACCTGGAACCTTGAGCAAGACCCGAACGTGCTGGAACTCGAGCAGTTTACGACCGTGAGCGGGGACATCGAAGCCGCGGCAACCGTCTGGGCTGTGGACTGTGATCCGCTGCTGCATTCGTCAGTGGGCCGAGTCGTGATCGCGAACGCGTTCTTCGGAGCTGCGTTTACTCGTGGACCCACCTACTTCTACGTGGTCAACAGTGTCGTGTTGACTGTGAATGACAGCAATGCTAGCAGAAGCTCGAAAACAGGGACGTGCCGTGTGAAACTTGAATTGAAGCAGGCAACCTTCGCGCAGGTGTATCCGGACTGCAGGATCACCTTCCACTCCACTGACCTCACGAACCTCATACAGACGGAGTCGGTTGAAGCTGCCGCCGCAGTGAAGGAGCGTCGCAAGCTTGAAGCAAGATCCTTCGGGTTCGTGAAGGACGCTACGTGCAAATCCAACTGCGGAGAAGAAGGTGAGGCAGGCGAGATCGATGTCGACAAATGCTGGGCCAAAGATGGTGATGACACGTGGACGGAAGCGCAGTGCGCGCTGCAGTTCTACGTGCAGAACAGCAAGTGCAGCACTGACTGCGGCTACGAAGGTGACGACGAGACGTTGTCTCCGAGCCAATGCTACGACTGCTCTTCAAGTGCCGGTTCTTGTGCGTCCGGGTACAACTCGAGCGACGATGGGTGCTGTCGCGTGCTGGAGTGCGACGCTATTGATGGCACGATAACCACTAGACCGGGAACGCTAGCGTGGAATTTGGAGGACGACGGACGGACTGTGAGCAACGCCAGCTACCCGATCTACGAGACCGGCAATTGCTCCGACACCTCGGACCCGTCAACAGACTGCTGTCAGATCACGTGTGAAAACTGTTTCCTCAACGTGTCCGTTGCGTCAATATTTGCCGATGTGGAGGTCGTGGGTGTGTCCTTCGACGAGGCAATTGAGATGGGACTGATTGGCAACAGCAACCTCGAGGTGGCCTTGTACGCACCAAACGGCTGTACTTTGGACGAGACGACACAGCTAAAGAATACCAACTTCTCCATTCCACTAGGCGGAACAGGCATCAGTATCGAGATCGCAATGGGGTTGGATCTGCGCAGGAAACTCTCCCTTCAGCCTCACGGGTCCATTGCAACGATAGGAGCCACTGCTGACCTGCAGAGTCTGACGGCAGGTTCGCTTCGGTCCGAGACTTTCCACGACGTGCACATCACGAGCAACATTTCGAGCAAACTGGCCCAAAGCAGCATCGATCTTGAACTGGAGCTGGAATTGATTCCCTCCTTCCAAGCGTCTATCTCCCTGTTGAAAGGAGCCGCACAAGTTGGCATCAAAGCAGAATTTCTAGTCTTTCTCGAGCTGAATAGCACCTTTCAATTTCCTGATCCGTTTCCAGCTCTCTCATCGGAATATCTGGATGCTGCATCGCTGTGGCATGGGGGCGACTGTCAGTTGCCGCACTATATGGAATACAACTGCAATGCTGGCTACGGAGAGGTCAACATTTCCATTCCGATGTCCGTCAAAGTTCCAGCCATCGGCAACAAAACGCTGGAGCTCGACATCGTGTCATCATCAGATCGTTCCAGCTACAGTCTCTTCAGCGGGTGCGTTGCCACGGCTTATGACGCTGAAATCCTTCTCTCCACCGCAATCGACGCAGTGACATCCTTGTCGAATGGAAAGAAGCAGGAGCTGCAGACGATTCTTGCGTGGGTGCTTGGCATGACTGAGATCGACTCCGATTTCGTGAACATCACCTCTGTTTCTGACATCACGGGCGAAATCTCCGTCACCTTGTCGGTTCCCCCCTCTCTGGGCGAGCTGTATCCTAACGCTTCAGCATTTCAGAAGGAGGTCTATCGGCGCGCTAGGAATGGTACGTTTTCAAGCGCGGTCGCCAAGTACGTCGGACTGGAACTTGCTGCACAGTGTGACGATGGTTAGTGGGGCTCCGAATGTGACCAGGAATGCAGTGAAGACCACTGCAGCAGTGGAAATAGCTCGTGCAATGCCGTCGACGGGACATTTGTCTCCTGTGGCTCTTGCGAGGATGGATACTGGGGGGAAACTTGCAGTAATGCTTGTCAAGTGCCCGATGCTTGTACGAATGCACGTTGCAACCAGACCAGCGGGGGTGAAGTCGAGTGTGTTTCGTGTGATGGCGACCAGGAAAACTCGTTATGCGGCAACATCGCATCTGAATCAGCTGGGAGCTGGCATATTGGCACAGCTTCGGTACTTGTCCCCTTGATTTTCGGTCTAAGTGTCATCAGCTGAGATAACGATAGTCTTGAGCCGCGACATGGAAAATATGTCGTTATGACTGAAAATGCAGTCTGCAATGCAGACTCTGCATGGGGTCCAAGTTCAACGCGTGAGCGTAATTAATTAACTTTGAAGAGACTGACACCCTATCTGTAATTTCAGCTATGAAAAAAATCAGGATCGTCGTAGTTTCGATGAAACTAGCAGAATTGCTCGAACGGCAATGAGTTAAAATCGAGAAAAAAACACCACTGTTACCACCAGACAGCAAATTAGACGTCTAAAACAGTAAGTACCTAACTTCACCATTTTTGGCTGTAGATTCATTTGCAGACTTGAGCTCAGTGCTGCTAGTCACGGTGAAAACCAACGCGGGTCGACTCTTTTCGCTGGCTGCGAAGGTCGTAGGCGCTGGAGTGTTCGCCTACGGCATCACGAATGTCGTGTCTCTCTTTCAACAACTTTACGAAAGCGACACTGCGTACCGACGAGATATGTAAGACTGCGCGAGGTGAAAACAAAGAGCGCGACCGCGCCATCGTGGAACAAATGGCGAGTTTAATCCGCACCGAAGTGGCCGATCGATTCTGCGAAGACATGATGCTCCGCAAGATGCCATTCCTCGCCGGCTGCAGCGCCGAGTTCATCCACGACTTGTACCTCCGCATACGAGTCCAGTGCTACCTTCCAGGCGAAGACATCATCAGCCAAGGAGACTACGGCTCCGAGATGTACTTCCTCTTCGTGGGTCACGCGCAGGTGCTGCTTGGGTTGACCAAGGTGGCTCTCTTCGGGCCTAACTCGTGCTTCGGAGAGTTTAGCATTGCCAATCCATGCAAGCCGCGACTTGTTACCATCTAAGCATTAGACTTTTGCGAGATGCACTGCATCGGCCGGGAGCAAATTCTGCGAGTCCTCCTGTCCCATCCGATCACGATGCGGTCCGCTCGTCAACTCGCAGCTCTGCGCTCTTGAAAGGCACTCACACTCATCTACGAGAGTGGTGGCAAGTCTCGTACGTTGTTACAAGGTTTAGCGATGATGTGGCGTGCTGAAGTCGTCCAAGGCGTCCTCCCAGCAGGGGTGGATCCGGACAGTCTGCCTTTCTTGCAGGAGTTCATCGTCACCCCATTCCAGGAGCTCCTGGTCTCGCCCGGAGAAATTCCGTCGTCCTATAATACTGGGGGCCTTCCTCACCAGCAATTCCAGTTCCACCAGTTGCATCCTCAGCACATTGAAGCAGGTCAAGTGGTGCAGCTTCAGCAGTACAGCGCAACCGTGACTTCGCAAACTTCGCAGGCGAAAACCTCTTCAGCCACAAGCTTAGCCACACCAGCGGTAACTGAAGTCAAACTTCTTGGGAATCTGCATTCGACGGTTGATGGAATGCCCTGCGCCGGCATAATGGACTTGCTACGGCGTGTTGATGGAAAGGAATTGCCGTTGCCGCTGTCGAGCCACATGCACGCTGGGGGTTATTTCCAATCTTGCAGACTGCGGAAGATGTCGCCCCGCACGGATGCCGCCGACGACACGCCCACCCCCGCGCCCGGCACCGTGGGCATCAACTTCACGTGCCGTGGCTTCGTCGATATCATCGAAGGGGTGTCGCTCAAGATGAGGGTGTCCAAGCTCCGGCCACGCATCTGCGCGATGCTCAAGACCGTGCTGATGCTCGAGGTCACGCCCGCCGAACTGCGGCTCAAGACGCTCAAGCTCGAGGACGACACGTACCCGTCGGAGGCCGACGCCCAGGATGCTCCCGGCAAGCGTACCGTTGTCACCAGCTCGATAGGCAAGGAGTTCACGAATGCCGCCGCGAGCGACTGCTGGGTTCACTTGCGCGTGGAGATTGAAGACAAGACAAAGCCGGACGCTGAACGAGCACCAGCAACAACAGAACGAGATGGAGACGCGACGGGCGCGACCACGCACTTCAAGAACGGCTGCGTGAAGACGCTCGCGGGGTCCAAGAGGAAGCTCATCCTTGAGGACCCACCGGAGGAGGTCGAGCAGGTGCACATGGCCTTCTCCGATTTCACGGAGACTCAAGTCAAGCGCATCATGCTACACGTCACGGAGGAGGAGATCGCGACCGTGCTGCCTGAAGAGCTCAGACAGGAGATCCGCGACGACTACGCAAGGCTCACCGGGTCCAGCAAGGTGCCGTGGAGGGAGAATGAAGCAGCGCGCCGGCGGTACATCGACGCTGTTCTGACGCGCTGCGTGTACGCCGTGAACGTCGCCAACCCACACAAGGAGAAGCTGGACCTCGAGCCCGAGTTGGCGATCTGTTGCGCGAAACTTGACGCCGCTGGCACCGCGGACTGGGTGATAACGAGGGGGAAGAGATTGCTGGTCGTGAGTGAGGCGAAGCAGAGTGATATCAACCGAGGACAGTATCAGCTGCTGGAGATGATGGAGGCGCTTCGCATCCAGAACAAGATGCTGCCGGAGCCATTCCACACGACCCAGGGAATCATCACGGACTTTCAGAACTGGCTGTTCCTGGACCGGTCGCCCAAGAAGCTCAGGCATCGAATTTATGGCAATAAGACACCTCCAGGTACACGCTTCCCCGAAGACATCCTAGAGGCATGTACACGATTCTACCACTTGCTACTCAACCTGTAGATAACCTTTAACCCTATGGGGGCTTTAGTGAGCTCAACACATGAGCGTAGTTGTAGGTATTAATTTCTGCGGACACACGAGCATCGTGGGCAAATGGAGTTAGCAGGTACTCTCGCAACATGTATCTGCTCGACCAGTAGTTCACCTTGAAGCTACGATAATACTATTTTGTATTGCCCGAGATCCAGAAGGGACACCTGGCCATTGTGACTTCGCAAACTTCGCAGGCCACAGCCTCTTCAGCCACAAGCTTAGCCACACTAGCATTAACGGCCACTTTGACGGGGTCTGCCCGCCGCCCGTCGCTTATGTTGGATCCTACCAGTGCTTTGACGGCAACTCGTGGTTTGCAGTCGTCTCCTTCACATCAGCACGGACGCAACGGAATGGTTAAGCTGCCGAAGATTGCAGCGGATGAACTGACAGCATCCGACCTTACACACGCCGAGATGGACGCTACCACAGCACGCAGTCATCAATGCCATGACAGGTTCTCGCCCTAGACCCGCATTGAAGAGAAACGGCTCCAGTAGCAGTATCACTATTGGCAGCCCACTTGTCGTCTTACCCGCGACGCCTGCTGCACCACCGCAGGACGATCGGCTGGATCTGCTTCTCACCGAGATACGAAAGGTGGCGAGTCGACAGAATTTGCTGGAACAGCAATTGAAGGCAATGATGGGACGACCGCAAGTGGTGTCGGAGAGCTCGGGTCACCGACCACTGCCAAGAGGCCCCTCCGACGAGCAGCGCCGGATAGACGACGCTCCTCCTCTCATTCGCGATCGTTCCAATCGTCACGTAGAGCTACTGGTCCATCCTGACGGCACACGAACCGCACAGGTGAACACATCTAGCGCACTGAAGTCCAACGTGCTGGAAGATAAATACAACGAGTCCATTGATGCTGCGCTGTGTGCGGAAGCGCTCACCAACGTCTATCTTCTTGTGCCCATCGCGCGATCTCACCTTGATACCCGCCAAATCAGACTAGACTAGTCGAAGAGGCCAGGCGTTGACGGGACCTGCGGAACCTCACCGCCCGACAGACGCACAAGCCATTTTCGAACGTCATCCTCCAGGGCTTGACGTCCTTCGCCACTGTTGTCGCGAGGAGGTAGCAGCGAGATCTTCTTGCCCTTGTAGCTGAGACCCACAACAAAGGCTGCGCATACATACAAACGATAGCAAAGAAACTGTCAGCAGCGCGTCCAGACCACTAAAAGCACGTTTGTATCTTCCAACGTACGCGCTGAGGCGTTCCCGAACTGCGTCTGCCACTGCGCGCGCTTGTCCGTGGGTTGCGTGTTCTTGTCGACCCAGCAGAACGTGAGCGGGTCGCGCAGGAACTCGGCCGCGAGCTTCTCCATCGCCGTGAATTGGTCTGCTCGTCATTCAACAAAGCACACAAGAAGCACAACCCCCAATGAGCCTTCTACATCTGCTAGCCCTCTCCAGAACCCTCCGCCTCGCACCTCTGACGCCGCACCCATGCCGCGCATCGTCCGGGAAGAACACGAGCGTGCGCCTCCCCCTCGCCGTCAAGTACAGCGGGTTCAGCTCGTAGCTCGACGGCGCGAACACCTTCGCCAGCTGCCTCAACGGACTTACGCGTGCCGTCGCCGCCGCCCCCCTTGAGGCCTCTGCTCCGTCACTCTCCGTCGTCTTGTTGCCCAGCGACATGACCCCCATCACCGCGGCGAACAGCAGCACGAGCAGGAAGGGCGTCGTCAGGTGCGACAGGTCCCAGTGCTGCTGGTACTCGTAGCCCCCGCCGTAGCCCCGTCCGTACCCCCCGTGGCGCTGCTGCTGCTGCTGCCGGTAGAAGTTCTGCTGCCTCTGACGCCGCTCGTGCTCGGCGGCTGCTGGGGCGTTGGTCAGGCGGTCGTAGGCCGCTCCGATGCGCATGAACTGCTGCTCGGCCTGCGGGTTGCCCAGATTCTTGTCCGGGTGCCACTTGAGCGCCAGCGACCGGTACGCGCGCTTGATCTCCGCCTCGGAGGCCGAGCGCTTGACGCCCAGCACCTGGTACGGGTCCTCCCCGAAGCCGCAGGTGCCCGACGCCAGCAGGAATAGCGCCAGCACCGCCGCCAGCCTGGTCCGCATCGCTCCCCCAACTGTAAACTGTCAATCGACTAGCGTAACGGCCGTCATCGAAATGGGTCCCATAAAGGACTCAAATTCCGCGTTTTGGCTAATACAATTCTTGCAATGTGGCTTCGATGACCCAATAAAAAGCGACGACGGCTATAAAAATGAGCAACTTCACCTCCCGCGCGCTTTTTTTCAGTTCGAAAAGATGGACGAGAGCTTGTCGAGCGTGGACCAATTCCTGCGAGACAATGGCTTCAGCATCTCGGGCCCGGCGCTCGGGGGGCTCGCGTCGCTGAGCGGGGACGAGCTGCTGGACGACGAGCTGCTGCTGAGCGACGCCGACGAGCGCCAGGCGCCCCCCGCAACGCGCGACGACGAGTCCCCGCGCTTCGTCCTACTGGAGGACGCGGACCTGCTGCTGACTGAGGGCAGGGAGCAGGGCGCAGACGCCCAGCGCCTCAGTGGGGACAGGACCAGCGAGCGGCGAGAGGACGAAGAGACCTCCAGGTCCTGGAAGGAGCAGGACGAGACGCAGGACGAGAGTCAGGAGCAGGACGAGTCGCTGGACCGGTCCATGCTCTTCGGGGGCTCGGAATTCTCCCCTCTGTCCAGTCATAACCCCCCGAAGGGTGATACCAGAGCGGTGGAGACGCTGTCGGCGCCGCCGTCGTCCTCGTCGTCGCTGTATCAGCTGACGCCCCAGCAGAAGGAGGCGGAGAGTGCGGCCATGGTGTCCGCCTCGTCGTCCACGTCGTTGCCGTCATCGCCTGCACATTCGTCCGGGAGAGTGCTGGACGAGGAGCTGAACGACGCACTGGGCGTGCCGAGGTCGGCGGTAGGAGGTGGGGGGCGCAGTACCTCGTCCAGCAGGTCGGGAGAGCAGAGGCAGAGCGCACGGGGAGGCAGTGACAGGAGGTCGCAACAGTCGAGAACGTCCAGGACTTCCACAACGCAGCGAGCGTTGTTTACGGAGGCGAGCGGCGAGGAACGCTCAATGGACGGAAGCATTCACGACGAGCGTGGTGGTGCTTGGGGGTCTAGTGATGGGAGCAGGTGGAGTCAGCCTCAAAGTGACAGTGAACGTCACCTGTCGTTCCAGGACGCTGAAGAGAAGAAAGAAGACAACGGCGATGGAAGTGTCGGAAACGTTGCTGCTGAAAGCGCGCGAAACCGCGAGCGTGAAAGTGGAGCTGAAAGCGACGAAGGCGCTTGGAACGGACTCAACGATCTGCTCCGGAGAAACGGTCTACCGGCAGTTCGCTTTCGTCGTGTTGGGTCAGGGGACGTTCTGCCGGACCGGGAGTCACTCTTTAACGTTATTCACGACTTTGGCGTGCAGCTAGAGCGCAAGAACGAGGTACAGGCGTGCTCACGTTATATGACCAGGCGATGGCCAGGATGTCGAGCTGCCGCTTCTGACTGCTGTGTTGTTTGTTCTGTCGTGCAGACGATTCAAGACCTGGTGTTAGCATCCAAGCGCAACTCAAGAGTACGAAGCAGACGAGAGGGGGAGCTTCAAACTGTCGAAAAGAAGAATGAAGATACGCAAAAGGCCCTAGAAAAGGCAAAAACAGAGATTCAGCGTCTGAAGGTGGGGGTTCAATACTGCGACGCCAAATTTTGCTTCAGGATTTGCTTTTGTGCTGGTGTAGCGTAACTCACTCTCTTTCTTGTATCTTGATTTGTATGGGATCTCGGCAGGCTTTGCAGAAAAAGGAAAGTGACAGCGCCGAGCTCTTGTCCAAAACGCTCAAAAACTCGTGTCTTCGTCTGCAGCAACAGCTCAAGGTAAGCGAACACCGCGTGAAGGCCAAGGAGGTTATTATCGAGAGGATGCAGGCCAAACTTCAGCAGCAGGTGGACAAGGAGAATATGAACAAAACGCGTGATCGACGCGCCTTCCGCAACCTTCAGGACCGAGATCCCCGACGTGCTAATCCACGCGACATTCAGGCTCTGGACACAATAGGTGTGTATGAAGCGCAGCGTGAGCAAATGCAGGAGGAGATCGAACGTCTGAAGTCGCAAGTAGCTGCTCTGAACAGCGAGCTTCGTGACAAGGACAATTCCCTTGCGCGACAGAGAAGTGCAGCCCTCCAAAAGGAACCTCCAATATGGGAGCAGCATTCAGACGAGGGAAGGGCGTCTGGATCACAGTTTCGGCCCCGATACCATCCTGGATCATCTTCCGTTGCTTCAGATGAAATGATGCTGGAGCAACTAGAGACGGCCCGGCGTGAACAAGAAGTGGCTGCAGCTAAGCTGCGGCATCGTGAGGCTGCGATGATTAAGAAGGTTGCTGTGATCGAGCAGGAGCTACTTGTGGCTCGTGAGACTATCGCCGAGGTGAGAGAAGAAAATGCAAACTTAACACTGGAGGCGGAGTCGCGTCCTAGTATCCGCGACTACCGCCTGAGTCAGCGGCGCATCCATCAGTTGGAGCGACAGGTGGCTGAGAATAAGCTCGCGCTGGAGGAAGCCAGTGACCTGAATGAGCTGCGCAAGTATATGGGGACGAAGGAGCTCGTGGAACGTGATCGTCTGAATCACCGCTTGCATCTTAACCGGCTGAACACGCTTCCGCGGGAGACAACACTGGAGGTTGTGAAGCACGTTTGCCGCGTGCTCCACCTGACAGACATCACTCTGATTGCCCCGAGCCTGGACAAACTCTGCAGTGTTGTTGCAGCAGTCCCGCGCATGGAGAAATTTATCCGCGACGTCTGTGGGTTTGTTTTCTTGAATTTGAGCGACAACACGGAGGGGAAAGGTGCAGATAGCGCGAGATTCGAGCTGGAGCAGGTGCTTCCTACGTTGCAAAAGTGGATGGTGGAGCGAAGGACACTGCACGCTTTGGAGGGTTTCAAGGCATCGATTATTACAGAACTATGCAAGCGGACAGTGGAGCCGAGCATTCTTAACAACCAGGAGGACAGCAGCCGTGACGAGAGTCTGCCCAGTCACCCATCGACCCTTGCTCGCGCGGTTTACATCGTTTCAGAGCTGGTGGAACTCGAGAAGAGTGTCATTCATCACCGTGAAATCTACACTCAGGCTGCTGCAGAAGTGGAGGTAAGCTAGACGCCGCTGCAGGCACTACGGGTTATTATGTCGTTTCTAACAGTTCGTTTCGTCTTTATCCAGCGCCGACCAAATGTGTTGATCAACCAAATTGTGAGGCACTTCTCACACCTCTTCCAAGTCAAAAGCATCGATGGGGTTCTTCCAAAGATCAATGTAAGGCCCCCTTGGCTTTTTGCCAGCCGTACGACTGCATCTGAACTGATTGAGTGCGTTTGTTGTTTTACGTTCCACAGGAAATTTACTTGCAAGTGAATGAGATGAAGAACTTCCTACACACTATTCGCGATATGCTTCACTTGAGTACGTACGCCGCCGTAGTGCCAAAATCGGTTATTGTTCTGTTGCTCGAGCTTATACCTAATTTCCGTCATATTTGCTTCACAGAAAATGATACGTCGCTGGTACACTGTTTGAATGTCATTAAGGAGCGACTGCAGGAAGACGCAGTCGGCCCTGCTCGTGTGCGTCAGTCGGACACACCTGAAGGTGGAGACACGGAGCAGGAAAATGCCTACGGTGGCAACACTCCAACTTTCGTCGTTGAGAAGCATCGATCTCAGTCAAACGCACCTGGTGGAAGTGTCGAGCCAAACCTCGTCGGTGTCCGTCAAGTTCGCCAAATGAGCATTTTGGTACGGGAGCTCAAACGGGAACTGGGTGCAGGCACGATGGAAGAAATCCTGCCGAGAACGAAGCGCTTGATGGAACTTTTGAGTCTGTCCATTCACAATGCAGACCCGGAAGACGAAGAAGAAGACGAATAGGCTCAACGATTGCTGCGAATGTTACTCGGTTATTGTTGCCCTTTCGACGAGAGCAAGGAATCGGCATGTAATGTGAAGGATGTATTGGAGGATTCTAGAGGGTGCCCAGACGATCGATCGATGCCTAGACTGCTGGGGCTACCGCTTCTCTTCAAGAAGACTGGGCTCCTCTATGGTGATGCTGCAGACGTCCACGCTGGCTTTGACTATGGCGATCGAAAGGGGTGTGGCCGTCTCCATCACGGCGTAGCTACACTGTAGAAGCTCGTCTTTCGGAGACTGGCAAGACCCAAGTGGAACGACGGCGCCCCCAGCTGCAAGGCGAGACGGGTGAAACACGCCGTATAGCGCCACTTGGACGAGTCCGAGTGCGGCGTTGACGCTGGACGGGACGATCAGGAACAGGTCGAGGACGAGGAAGCCGTACACGACCCACAGCAGATTGTTGATGGCCCCGGCAAGGATCATGGCAAACGGCAGCGAGGCCGACGACCGGGTCTGCAGCACCACTTTGATCGCAGCCAGGGGCGACGCGTACAGTGCAAGGCTGGAAGCAACAGCGATGATGCCGACTACCAGCGTCATGGTGGGCTGCGACTGCTGGAGCGCCCCGTTCTTGACCAGCAGGACGTACACGGTCACCACCGCATTGCAGAGCAGTGCGATGAAGCAGGTCTTGAGGACGGCCTTGCGCTCCGTGGCCCAGCGGATGTACACTGCGAGGAAGACGACACTGAGTGCGTCCCCGATGGCGTAGGTAGTGAGTACGGGGAACATGTCGCCCGTGACGTAGCCGTACAGCATCCTGTGAGCACGACAGCAGTAAAGGTTAGTGGTTGCTGAGGTTGTAGCAGATAACTCTCAATTGCAGCGCCCGTACCAGATGTGGTTGCAGACCCAGAGCGTAGCGAACGGCAGGATGGAGGCACTGCCGACATTGCGCTGTCGGTGGATGCGGAACACCGTCGACGACGGACTCGCACACATGTAGAGCGCCGACACCGTCGTGACCACTCGCATGACGTCTTCGAACGAGACCCCCATTGATCTTGAAGAACGGACGGAACGGCACGAGGGTTGAGGACACGACCCGAACGCCGGCTTGACTTGAGCTGTAGAAGGTTGATTTCCAAGTGAGCGTCGGGGGAGAAGGCCACACGCAGCATCAACGCCGCCCAGTAGGTCACCAACTCGTCTCGCGTGGCGGTGGCCGGATCGAGAAACCTCCCGTGGCCCCCTCTCGCTTGAGTGTCGCCATTCCTGGTTTTCACCGAGTGTCTGCTCGTCCACATGGACTGGGACTCTCGCGTGCTTGATGCCTGGCCATTCATTCGCACCTCTGCACCCGCAAGCGGACGCACCTCTCAGCTAACCCCAGGGGGGCGGACAGGTGCAGTGAGCTCTCTCAGTGAACCCCGAGTGGTCCTGGGGCTCACCACGATAGAGACAGGCACTGCACGAAAGGGTCGAGGACGAGCAGGGGAGCCATGTCCGCGAGGAGCGGAGTCGGAGACTGGGCCAGACGCTGATGCCACGCGCACTCGGTTCGGATTTTTCGAATTGACCAGCAGTCCGCGAGGCCGCTCAAAGCCTGCAAGATCGGCAGCGCTCTCACGCTCCAGCTCCTGCGCTGGCTAGAAAAAAACACCGAGCACATTTTCGAGTGCTCGTCAAGTCTGCCCACCGACGAGAACTTGCAGGTCATTACACAATATGTGACGAGTCGGTTGTGTCTGTGCGGTTGTGAGTGTCCGTCCGGAACCAATCTGACTGGAAAACCGCTCCAAACTTTTTTTGCGGCAGTGCACCGGACGCGTGCAAGTCGAAGCGATAACGCACTCGCCTTCCAAAATGTTTCAGCGGAAGATTGAAGTTTCATCGGAGACGTTATTCTCCTGGCGTCGTCCCGGCACCTTCCCTACCTGCCAAAGTTTAGAGCTCGAACATCTCGTTGAGGAGTGTTCGTGCTTGGAGGCAGCTACTATGCGCAACGCACACCGAAGAAGGAGGCTACGGAGGAGCCCTGCATGCGTTCCCATAGTTACCAACGACCGTGACTTCGTGGTTTGACAATTTGTCTCGTGACAGCTACAACGGGTCGTCATCTCTGCCGGTAGGTGCAGTGGGGCTGGGCTATGCTTTCCACGATTCTAGCGGTCCTTGTTGCACTATTAGTGGTGGCCTGGAATGCACAGCCCCACGGCAACACATATTTTCGATATTCTCGCTACCCGTCATACAGATTTACCGCGGAGCTCGATCCTGCTGGACACGTTGACAAGACTCCGGGTCTTCACGGCAGGCACATTCGAGCTAGAGATGGTCCTCAAGATGACCGTGATGCGCTGAAATGTGATGAACGCACAGCTCAACAACCTGCAGTTAGCGAATGACAATGCCCAAAACGGGATGGAAGGGTGGGCGGGTGAGCTGGTCGAGTGCCGTGATCGCATCAGGCATATCGACGAGTTCGTCAAAGCTGGCGACGTACCCGCTGTGCCAGATGTGGTGTCGGCGTTAGCCTATATGAAGGAGGAACGCAAAGAGTTGGGGGGCGTCATGCAGCAGTACGAAGAGGCTCGAAGAGTGGCACGAGTAGCACTCCCAGAAGCTACGGGGACAGTCTGCAGTACGCGCATCGACCTCTGCTCAATCGTCCGTTGCAATGGCGTTTCCGACGCCAATAGGAGATGGTGGCTAGCTGAGTGCAGATCGAGAGTGCTAGGAAGATACACGCATATCGCGAGCAATAGTGTGAATAGCTTGCATCTTCTAGTGTACTCCGCCATATCCAGTTATTATCACGCAACGTTGAGGCAAACGGCGAACTATGCAATTTGTTCCTCGAGATTCGAAGTCGTATGCGCTGGAGAATGCTACAATAAGCTGCAAGCTCCATTCAGCAACAGGAACAATAATTGTTCCTGACAATTATTGTCGTAGTAGTTAGAGGAAGTCGCCCAGGAGATCACACCGATGAAAGTTCTCAAGGCGTTTTATTTGCAAGAGTAAGGGACATGCAGCACAAACATCCAATCGATCTTGTACCCTCACACGCAAATAGTGAAATGTGGGGCAACACTCAGTCGGTGGTGATGGCAGATCGCTATGAACACCAGCAACCAGCAATTCCAACAGCCGCCACCGCTGCTACCTAGTAGAACTCGATCATGTCCTTGTTGAAGACGCAGTTCTTGGACGGGCCCTTGCTCGTGACCTTGGGCTCCTTGCCGTTCGTGGACGTCGCGGTCTGGCACACGGCACCGGCGCCCTTGCTCGTGTGCACGTGGATGTCGTTCGTGAAGGTGGCGACGTCGCCGTTGTTGGCGTTCACGGTCACGAGGCTTACCTTGGGGTTGCCCCACACGTGGTTGAGCTATATGGTGCGCTTGATGCCGCTGCCGCACGTGCCACACGAGCGGTAAAGCTTGCCGAAGTTCTCTCCGTAGAAGCCGTTGATGTTGACGTGGCCGTAGCCGTTGTGCTGGATGACCTTGTCGTCGGCGTCCCTGGCGCCGCACGCGAGCACGTTGGTGACGCTGTTCTTGTTGCCGCCCTTGATGCTCAACGCGTCCTCGCAGACGTTCCACCAGACGTTCTCGACGGTGCAATCGGAGTCGTCGCAGTGCACGCCCTCGCGCTGGTCGGGACCGATGATGACGTTCTTGAGCTTAGCGCCAGGCTCGAGCTTGAAGACGGCGTCCTTCCAGCCGCCCTCCGACTGGCCCGTGCACTTGATGTCGGAGCGCTGGTAGGTCTTCATGTCGCCGTCAAAGGTCTCACCTTTTTTATGACCTTGGCGCCGTTGAAGCGGACGCTTCTCTTGGAGGTGGGCCAGGACGAGGAGATGGAGGCGGTGGCGGCGAAGACAGCGCAGACGATGGACAGCATGCGAACCATGGCGGAGGATTGGTTGGTAAACTTGGTTTGGTAGGTTTGTTGGGCGCTTGAGGCGAAGGATGCAAATTGCAGAATGAGAGAGAGAACGCAAAGGGGAGCTAGTGGTGCGCTTCAGGATGGAAGCGCACAATGGTGAAGGGGGGGGGCTTCGGGTGAGCGCGTCTAGTGTGCTGTTCGAACGCTTGAAGCAGGCCGGTGCACGTTGTACGGGAGGATCAGCAAGCTGCTCGTTGCACACGAGTTAGATGAGCCCACATATCGAGCGTTGTACTCGTACGCGCTGATCGCATATCGTCGATGAGGGGCCACAGCGGTGAGAGTGGAAGCACGCTCCGGTGGCACTTCGATCTCCCCCTCTGCTCGTGCGTGTCTTTCGTGAGCCTGCGACTTTCATCGCCCTCGGAGCCAGCGGTTATCACATCCTCGTGGATGATCGCAACGTCTGGGCTCGAGTGAATATATAGTAGCTCGCGATTTGCGCGGCTACGTTATNGGAGTGCGCTGGCCTGCAGTGGCGTGGCGGTGATCAATATGCTTTCCCATCTAGCCGTCGGTACACAAATCCAATGGGTTGCAGTTCATGTCTTTCATGGTGAAAGCGTAGCCAACCCAACTAAACACGATTCATCCTCCAGTCTAATCTCAAACTATCATTGAAGACGCCGCAAGTGCAATTAGGAACTGTTGCCATTCCGCCGATAAATTGGTGAAAGCGGGAGCTATCTTACAAGCGTGGCGGTGATCAATATGCTTTCCCATCTAGTCGTCGGCCTGCGAATCCTTCGTCTACTATTGTCTTCCTATTCTGTTCGGGCGATACACTAGCAACCACGTGTGGCGATCACCGCTGACCCTCCGGGTTTGCCTTGCATGAGTTGGAACAGGCATTTCGCTAATTGACTGCACCTTCTCTGCTCTTGGATACTTCTTAAGTATCTTCAATATCTGTATCGATAGTCGAATCTGACTAATCGGTGTAGCTGGTCGAGATGACTCCACTGCAGGCCAGCGCACTCT
>LGTU01000533.1:0-24923 GCA_001314425.1 Phytophthora pluvialis | reverse complement strand
CACGACCGCCAGCTTCGGAGCCTCATCGTGCCAATCTCGCATCGTAACGAGGTCTGTCTTTGCAAAAGTACCCAGCTTCTTGATAGAAACACCCATTGGGCCGGACTCGTGATCACTCGGAAGGGACTCACGATACGTTTTTATCCCGGCGATGCACTTAGTCACATAGTTTTGGGCCAATGGCCCGGCTATGAAAAACAGTTGGGGAACGTAACACGAGCCCTTGTCAATTATTAATTGGACGCTTTGCAGTGGCTGCAAATCTCGCTTTCCAACAAGAGAATGAAGCGCTTGCCAGCATAAACCAGCCGTTCCGGATGCCAGAAACTGTTGGCTGGTAGACCGCTGGCAGCGAGTAGGTAGATCGGTAGATCAGTTTGGAATTTGCTTCGCGTAACCCTCCACGCCGCAACCCACGGATGGAGTCGCTTGCCGCTTTGAATAAACTGTCTGCAGCCCCCAAGCGTGATGTTAGAAGGTGGAAATTGAAAAAGGTGCAATTATGTCATTACCCCATGGTACGAAGCACCTATGACGCCGAGATCACTCGAAGGAAAACCACCAAGATTACTCTCCCCATCCCAAAAGTTAGCTTCGTGCGTTTGGGGATGTTTCCTAAGCTTATTTTTCACATTGACTGAGCCCGAGTTTACCCGCGTGCACTAAAGTCATCTCCTGCCGTCTCCTCCTGCGATCGATGCCGACAAAACAGCTCCTCAATCGGTTCATTTTCGATTCGGCGAGCTACTTCACAAGACCCCCCCCCCTCCAGTATCTCTTCTTGCCATGCGCTCGTGGTTCGCCATGCTGCTGCTGACAGCGACTTTTGTCATGATGGCGCCGAGTTCCTGGGCGTGGGATCACCGACAACTGCGTAGCCAGGAGATCCACCAGCGCTTGCTGGCTGACCAAGTTGCTATGGCGGATGACCAAGCTACTTGTGACCAGATGCTCGAGGATAGTTTTTTGCCTGGAGCTATGAAGATGCTGCCCGCCTTTGGAGGCTTCCAGACGTGCATCAACGCCAACCTCTTCGACCTCTACCCGGCGATTGAGAATTCCAAGTGTGAACTTTCCACTCTCATTTCACTGGTGAGCGCAGACTCGAAAGACTCGCCAGCGTTCATGGAGGTGCTGAAAACCCTCCTGGGGGCCGTCATGAGTTCCAACAGCTCGGGGGATCTGAAAACGACGCTGTCGTCGTGGAGCACCAACACCACCAAGCTCAATGGGTTTTGCAACATCATGAACACGCAGGCCGGGCCCTGCATCGAGGCGCTGGTGCCTGCGCTCATTTCTGTGCTGGAACGTGACGCAAAATGCTGCCACGAACTCAATGGGTACTTGGAGGTGCTGAAGCTCCTCGTACCGACGGGTCAAACTCTGGAGCAGACCCTTATCGATGTTCTGAATGGCCTGCACCAAACCATGTGCACCACTGCAAGTTCCGATGGGGAGGTTTGCGCTGCTCCTCTCGCTTCCTATCTGTCTGATGTTATCAGTCCTGACGAGTCGTCACTACTCGGAGCCATCATCTTCCAGGCTGGGATGCCGCTGTACGCTGCCGCTGAAAACGACGTGTGTTATCCCTGGAGACAACGAGTCTGGCCAGCGGGTTGGCAAGCGGGAGGAGTATTCCGTACTACGCCGCATCGTGCTGTGCTTCGGGGCTGTCCAAGCTCTTGCAGAGCCTCGATGCTGTGATGACGCACCTGTCGGGCAACTCGATTGCCGAGTTGTTCACCCTCATCACTGGCCGCCAGAATGCCGTAACGCAGTTTGCGACGCTGTACCCCGCCATCGAGAGCTGTGCGTTCGTGTCCACGTGCACGCTCCCAAACTTCACGATTTCGGCCTCCAACGCTAGTTCGAACGCCACCTCTTGGCCGACCCAGGAGGCCATCGAGAGCAAGACTCGCTCCCCAGAGAATGCATCGTGCACGCTCGTGAACTTGTGTGACAGCAACAACGTGTGCAGCGAGGTGTGTGAGGCTGGAACTGCGAGTATCGAGCCGTGGGTGGCCAACGCTATCTCGTAGCAGAGCACGGCTTGTCGTACGCAGGGAGCCTGTGCTACACACAGCTACAACAGCGTCATCACCCAGGCCCGCGGCTACGGCAACCGCGACCAGCTCTTCAACGCGATGCTGAACGCTTCGAACGCCGACTCGTACATGCGCACGAGCAACCAGTTTTTGAGTCTGACCGACCAGCTGAACCTCGGAGCTCGGTTCTTGGAGCTGGACGTGCACTACTTCGCTTCGGCACTGCGCGATGCTCACTGCTCCAACCTCGGCGTGTCCCTGATTGACACACTGTCGGCAGACATGGTAACCGCACTGAAGTCTGCTCTTGAGGCGAGCGGTGAAGACAGCACAGTCGAGTGGACATCCGATCTGGTGGGTTGTCTGCCTTCGCTGAGCGGAATCCGCGCCGAAGAGCAGCGCTTCCACAACGACTCGCTGTCTGAGATCGCCACCTGGTTGGCGAGCCACCCGAAGGACCTGGTGGTGCTCTTTGTGGATGTCGGTGACGAGGTGGGCACATTCGCTCAGACGGATGCGCTGCTGGAGCTCTACGCGAGTGCGTTCGGAAACGTGCTCTTCTCCCCGTCAGACTTGGCGAGCGCTGGCGGTGACTGGAACGGCTTCACATTGGAAGACCTGATCCGTGAGGGCAAACAAGTGATCTTGGTGACCGCATCCGAGGCGAACAGTCTGATGTTCCATTCGCGCGAAATGTGTGCTGGCTGGGTCGACATCCCGAGGAACGCGACGGGCCCAGCGGGCACGTTCTTCGGCGAGAAGACGAACGCTAGGAAGATCATCCGCGCATTCGAGAGCGAGCTGCACTACGCCACCTTCGGTGAGAGCGGCTTTGGAGGCGGCAGTACGACCACGGATACAGCCGCGCAACCGGCCAAAGTGAACGTCTCCAGTCTGCCGATCTTCGTCGACGCTGGAGTGAACTTCGTGGCACCGGATGGACTGGGTGGTGCGGCGATGGCAGCAATGGTCTGGACGTGGGCGGACAATGAACCTGACGCCAGCACCGCCACCGCCGTGGAACTCTCGGCTGCTGATGGACGCTGGCACGGCATCGTTGACCCCTCCAGCGTCCCCCACGTGGCCTGCGTGAGCAACAGCAACCGCATGGCTTGGAAGGTTGTGACCAAGGACTCGAACTGCCCCGACAGCTATGCGACTGGAGCTCCTCGACTGGCAGTGGAGAATGTGGCGCTGCTGACTGTGCTTCGTACCGAGGCGGGTGCTGCTACGGCCCAACTGGACGTGAACGTCAGCAGCTTTTCGTCGGTTAATGTTGCGACGCAGCTAAACGAACGCCCCGGTCCTGCCAGCGGTGATCTATATGGCCAAGATCTCCTACCACTTCGTTGTCAAACACCGACAATAGATCCGAAGAGGATCGTCCCAAAGGACTTCATAGATTCGTTTTCGTCTCAATAGAAAAAATAGTTTTCACTGATTCTCGTTCAGTGAAAACTTGTTTTCCGTTCAAAAATCGTTTGCGTACTGGACGTGTTACCTGTGCGTGCCATCAAATGTGGCCACGACTCACTCCAACGGCCGCCTCGACCGGAAAACGAAGGCCATTCCTCCGTTGGCGCCCCGATCCCGAAGATTTGTTACGAGGCATGACGTTTCCGGTCAACAGCGTGATCCACACTCACATGTCGCGCCGCGATTAAAGCCGCCACTTCAACGGGGGTGGGAAAATGGAAAGGAGGCTTCAGACAATCGCTGGTGTGTCCAACGCGTTTGTCGGTAGAGACATCGGCTTGGTCCGCTTGAAACATTCCTCGCCATGACTAGATACGTCATGGTTCACTCAATACAGCTAGCCAATGTCGATCTCCAAGGCATTGCATTTAGCCATGACTGATCACTTCGGAGCAGATTGCTCTTTCATTTTCTAAAGTCGATTGCGTAGAGTTCCAGTCACCTACCGCCATGCTGGGCAAAATGATGCGGACTTCGCAGAATGATTCGATTGCAAACTCACCGAGAAACTGTTAAAATAACGGCTCACTGCGGCTCTACTCGAAAGTCGCAGGTGTGAACTGTCCGACTCCTTTTGCCATTTTCAAAACAGCGGGCAGCTACGCAAGTCTCACCTCGCGCACAGACTCACCTGGCCATGGTTGTGCGTCGATCATGGTTCGCGCTGCTGGTTCTATCCGTCTTTGCAGCAATTGCACCAAGTTCGCTCGCGTGGGGGCTGAAGGCGCCGCACCGACAGCTGAGCGCCGATGACCAGGAGGTCTACGCGCGTCTGCTGGGGGAGCAGGCGGCCATGGCGGACGACGAAGCGGCCTGCAACTCCAGCGCCAGCAGCAGCGTTTTGTCCACATACCTGTCGGCGTTGCCCTCGGTCGCGGGGCTCCAGGGCTGCATCGCCACCAACATCGCGCAGCTGTACCCGTCAATCGCGGGGTCCGGCTCGCAGTGTAACCTCACGACGCTCAGCGCGCTCGTGAGCGGAGACTCGGACGACTCGGCGGCGTTCAACGAGGTGCTGAACCTGCTGCTCGCAGGCGCCGTGAGCTCCAGCAGCTCCGGCTCCGGGTCGGTGGACTTGGCGAGCTCCTTGTCCTCGTGGAGCGACGACAGCAGCACGCTGCAGGGGTTCTGCAACGTCATGAACATGCAGGCGGGTCCCTGCGTTGAGGCGCTGCTGCCGGAGCTCATTGCGCTGCTGGATAGCGATGCAACGTGCTGCAATGAGCTCAACGGTTACCTCGAGGTGGCGAAGCTCATTGCTCCGACAGGGCAAACACTGGCGCAGACACTGATGAGTCTCGTCAACGGACTGCATCAAACCATGTGCACCACCACGAGCGCCGACGACCTGCTCTGCTCGGTGCCACTGAGTTCGTATTTGTCTGGTGTCGTGACCAGCGACGAGTCATCGCTGCTCGGAGCCATCATCTTCCGGGCAGGCGTGCCGCTGTATGCCGCGTCAGAGAGCGACGTCTGCTCGTCGCTGGAGACGACCAGTCTGGCTAGTGGTCTGGGGAGCGGTGACATCTCGTACTATGCCGCGTCGTGCTGCGCTTCGGGGCTGTCGGCATTTTTGCAGAGTGTGGACGCTTTGGCGACGCACTTGTCAGGCAACTCGATGGCGGAGCTGTTCGCCCTCATCACGGGTCGCCAGAATCCCGCGTCGCAGTTTGCGGCGCTGTACTCCACCATATCAGGCTGCAGTTTCGGTTCCACCTGCACGTCTCCATCCTTCACGATGTCAAGCTCAAGCTCCGCTGCTGGTTCCTCATCGAGCAGCGCGGCCGCAGTCAGCAAGACTCTCTCCCCGGAGAATGTCACGTGCACGCTGGTGAACTTCTGCGATAGTGACGACGTGTGCAGCGATGTTTGCGAGGCTGGCACTGTACTCATCGAGCCGTGGGTGGCACGTGCTATCACGTACCAACGCAACTTGTCGTACGCTGAGACGCTGTGCTACGCGGAGATCCCCGCGACACACAATAGTGTCATCACCCAGGCCCACGGCTACGGCAACCGCGACCAGCTCTTCAATGCAAAGCTCAATGCGTCTAACTCGGACTCGTATATGCGCACGAGCAACCAGTTCCTGAGTTTGACAGACCAGTTGGACCTGGGCGTGCGGTTCCTGGAGCTGGACGTGCACTACTTCACATCTTCGCTTCGCAGCGCTCACTGCTCTGAGTTAGGAATCGCGTTCGTCGACGACGCGGCAGCTACTCTGGTGTCTGCGCTGGAATCTGTCCTGGACGCCAGCGGTGAAGACAGCACTGTCCAGTGGGGCTCCGAGCTGGTGGGCTGCTTGCCGTCGCTGAGCGGCATCCGAGCCGATGAGCAGCGTCTGCATAACGAATCGCTGGCTGAGATCGCCACTTGGTTGTCCAGCCACTCCGACGAGTTGGTTGTGATCTACACGGAGATCGGTGACGAGGTTAGCACGTACTCGCAGACAAACGCTCTGCTGGAGCTCTACACGAACATGTTCGGCGACCTGCTCTTCTCCCCGTCGAACTTTGACGCCGCTAGCGGGGACTGGAACGGCTTCACGCTAGATGAACTGATCGGCCAGGGCAAGCAAGTCATCCTGGTGGCCACGCCCGAGGAGAACGACCAAATGTTCTACATGCGTGAGCTGTGCGCTGGATGGGCGGACGTCCCGAGCAGCACGACCGGCTCGTCCGGCACGTTCTTCGGCGAGACGACGAACTCTGGCACGCTGGTTCGTGCCTTCAAGAGCGTGCTGCACTACGCCACCCTCACTGAAGACTCGTTGAGCGGAGGCAGCGGCGAAGTGGACACGGCCAGCGAGCCGGGCCACGTGAACGCCTCGAGCCTGCCGGTCTTCGTGGACGCCGGCGTGAACGTCCTGGCCCCCGATGGACTGGACGGCGCGGTCATGGCCGCGATGGTCTGGTCCTGGGCGGAGAACGAGCCGGATGTGGAGACTGCCTCGGCCGTGCAGCTCTCGGCTGCTGACGGCCGGTGGTACGGCGTGGCCGACTCGTCGAGCATCAGCCACGTGGCCTGCGTGAGCAGCAGCAACCGCACGGCATGGGGAGTGGTGGCTCAGGGCTCCAGCTGTCCGGACGGCTACGCTGCAAGCGCGCCTCGCCTGGCGGCGGAGAACTCGGTCCTGCTGACGGTGCTGCAGGCCGAGGCCAGCGACGCGACGGCGCAGTTGGACCTGGATCTCGCCAGTTTCCCCGCCATCTCGGCCGCGGACCAGGCCGCGTACGACGCCGGCGACACCAGCAGCAGCCAGTCGCGCGTCGGCGCCGACGGCGACGTGGGCCGTAGTAGTGGCCACCACTGCGACGGCCGTGGCGCTGTGGATGAACTAGGTGTGTACATGTACCGGTACTGTATGTGTATTGCACGGCAGGTCGCCGCAATTTTGGTGTCCGCAATGATTGCAGGACGCTCCACTTGGTCATCCCATCGTCCGATCTTCCACTGCCGTCGCTGGATTTTCTCGCAATGCGAACAGCAAGCATGATGGACGCGTGCAATCTCGCCTGGTCAGGAATGAATGAATGCTTTATAAGTTACTCTCCGTGTCTCTCTGTGGGTCTCAGCTCCGGGTCTATCGGGCGCTGGGGTCGCTTGCCTATGCTACTACATGTACTACACTGCACAATACGCTCGGGGCGTCCGGGCGTCACACGTTGATGACAGCGTCTCCGTTGCCGGGCGCCGCGTCCATGCCGCCCAGCACCTCGATGAGGAAGTCGAGGCACGAGTCATCGAAGTCCGACAGGTCCATGGCGGTGTCGCTGTCGGTGGCGGCCGAGGCCGTGGGGCTGGGCGGCGGCGAGGACGTCGACGACGAGGCCTGCTGCAGCTCCTCCTGGAAGGACTTGTGCTGCTCGGCGGAGGACTCCATGGCCAGCAGCGAGATGCTGATCTTGGAGGGCGACGACAGCGGCGCGCGCAGGCGGCCGGCGAGCGACGGGTCCACGCGGCCGTTCGGGTCACTCCTGTCCTTGGCGAGCCGGCAGAGCAGCACCATGTCCTCGTCGAGGCGGTGCTCGGGGCGCACGAGCTTCTTGCGGTCCTTGCGCAGCCCGCGCAGGCGGCGGCCCACCTTCTCGTAGTACTTTTGCGCGTGCGTCTGCACCTGGCGCGGCGAGCGGGTGCCCACGAAGCCGGCGATCTTCTTCCAGGGCCCGTGCGGGTAGAGCTTGAGCCCGTCCAGGAAGCGGTCGTGCTCCTCGCCCGACCAGAGCCCTCGCTCGATGCAGCTCGCGGGTTTCAACATGGGGTCTGAAAGAAAAAGACTGAGGGTCGCTCGCGTGTGCGGGGCGTCGTGAATTCTGAACTGAGGCCTGGACCGCGCGCGGTCTCAACTGCAACGCGTGTGTGATACGGTCTCCGTCTGCTGTCCGTCTGCTGCTGGTACAGCACCGTATTACACGTGCACGGCGATTATGATCTGGTGGTGTTTAGTCGAAGGCTTTTGTGTCGAACACCGCATCGCGGGATCCGAACAGGAGGCGGGCGAACATCCAAGCGGTAGACGAGAGTCACACGCAGCAGCAGCGTGGACACGGTGACGCCAAACCATGCTCTGCATCATCACCGACAAACCGCACAAAGTGGGTTCATTTCGCCGGGGTTTTCCCGGCTCTACGATTTGATTCTCGCGACGCATCTGCAATACAGACAACAACAAACCGAGCCACGACAAATCGAGCCGTCGCCGAGGTGGCCGAGACAGCGAAGTGCTGGCGATCAAGTTTTCCTTCAGGCAGAGAACGGAAATCCACGGCAAGAAGGCAACGCTGCTTGCAGTTTTGCCTTCTTGGCATTTGCCATGACTAACTAGTGACATACAGTAGCTTATTGTTGTTGGGGACAGCCTACACTGTAGGCTACAGCCCGCCTCAGTCTCTTCCTATCGCGCGGTCGCAAGGCTCGCCAGCTGGCAGCAATTTTTTTGCAGCATTTTGCTGGGCGCCACGGTGGATCACCGGTGACCAGACACACCTTGAAGTGACTATTATTACAGGACGCGGCTGGATTTTTTGGTTGCGGCGCAGCGAGCGAGCGGCTTACCTCAGTGTGAGGATGGCCGCGGCCTGCAAAGCCCCGCGGGCACTCGCGTGAGTGACTGCCGCGTCGCCGCCACGTTGGTCTGGTCGCGGTGGGGATCGAAATGATATGGCGTCCGCAGGCAAGAATCCGGCGGCGAGACTAGAGTAGCGTCATCCTGAGTTCGGCATTTGCCTGTCGCGCACTTCGTTTTGCTGTCCACCAAGAGGGCGAGTGGAGCCAGCTGCACGCACGGGACAAGGCAAGCATGGAGTTGTCAAGGCTTTCAAAATCCCAGGTGTAGCAAACACTTGGGATTGTGTAGATGCAGCGGATATCGTAGCGGAATCTCACGGGAGTGGTACAGTGTACCAGTTGATAGTCGACATCGTAGGGACGTGATTACCCCGACTGTGGGGACCTCAGAGTGGGGGTAATCATCTGCACATGCAATCAGGAAATGTAGCCATCTTTATTGCTCAACGTGAGACTCGGAGGCTTGCCGCCGTTGCTGCTGCTGCTGACTGCTGCTGTTCGTGGTGGCCACCGTGCCGCTGTGTGTATGACAGCGTGCGAGGAACTTCTCAAGCGAGAGAAGCACGGTGCCCGGCGCGTCCTGGTCGTGCGCAACCTTGACGACGTAGTTGACGCTGTCCTTGCCCAGCAGCCGCTGCTGCAGCGCGTGCTGGAGCTTGCTCAGGATCTTCTGGTGCCAAACAGGCAGAACCAGCGGCGCCGCCACCTCCACTCCCGTATTCGACCAAAAGAACTCCACCACGATGCGACTGCAGTGCTGCAGAAGCGCCCACTGATCGAACGGCAGTCGATTCGCCCGGGAAAAGAGCCGAAGCCGCCGACAGTTCACGCGATAGAGCTCCCCGCTCTTGAGCCCTTGCAGAATATCCGTAAGCAGCGCCATGGGGTCCACCGGCCGGATCAGCTGCCGAGCGCACACGGCCACGATCTCGCCCGCGCGGGTGTAGATGGCTGTGATCTGCTCGTACAGCTCGACGGACCGACGGGGCGAGAGTTCGCCTCCGTTATGCCGGTCTTGCGTCCTTCCTATCATCTGACGCAGCGATCGCATGCCCTCGCCTTCCTTTGAAGACATCACTGTCGCTAGCTGCCAGCTTTCCGGATTGAGAAGCACCTTCATGTTCTCCAATATTACGCGAGACACTTGTCGGGTACGTATCTGCAGCATCCGTCGCGGTCGTTCGGGCTTCTTAAGCACCCCAATGTCGTGCAAGAAATCTTCGTCTTCCTCCGTCGGTCTCCATATCCGTAGGACGTGAACGCCCCAGAGCGCGTCGCTAATACCTGACGGCACCGTGATCAGATCGTACCATGCACGCGACGTCAAACTTAGTCGATGCAGCGCACGAGCAGTGAGGAACTCCTGCAGTCGGAGAAGATTTCCGCGGCCGTAGTCAGCTACCCGAGCACCAGCCAAGGCAGGTGGTCGATTGTTCAACGGCATTGCACCGAAACAGCTAGAAAAAGACTCTTGCTGGGCTTGGAAAAGGTCCGGGTCCAACTTGTACCTCGACTGCTGATACACCTTGCACTGCTTTGGTGCCCCTTGTGGGGTCGAGCTGTTAGTGAGCGTTAAAGCTGGCGGTACGGGTTTTCCATTAGGAGGCCGACTCTGGGGATCGCTTGGCGTCGCAGTGGCCCGGAAGGCATTGACTGCTAGTGAGGTCACTGAAGGACACATCGTGAATGTACCGGAAACGTTCACGTCGAGAGGCCGGGAGCCACCATGACTTCCATAGGCCGCAGTCGCAACAGCGTGACCTTCCGCGTTGTTTTGCCGCGGTGACGTTGGTGCTAGGGCCGCACCTTCACGCCGAGGAGCTGCTACGTGCAGGAAGTCAAAACTGTTAGGGTCATCCAGTGCTGCATCCGGCCGAGACGACCTTCGCGCAAACGTATTGAACTTCCGCAAATGTTTGGCTTGCGGTGGAGGATTGGTACAACCATTCACACTCGTGCTGCCTCCAAGTCGGTTTGCCGTGATGCTGTCACTCCGGGAGAGCAATTCTGGGCCTGGTTGATCACTAGCCGAAGATGAAATGGAAGCGAGGCCAGTCGCAGCACGGGACGGTCGACTGCGTTTCGTCTTTTTCTCTTCAACTGAAGCGTTTGAGGATCCAAACGTGACTTTCACGCTAGCGCTTAGCGATGGAGAGATGCGGATATCACTCGACTCGATGCTTTCTTGGCATGCTTGTGAACAGTATGCTCGAGCCACTAGCGAAGCTCGCATCGACGACGACACCGGCTGGCTTGTGCTGGTGTTAGAGGCCCCAGCGCCTGGTCTTTTGATATGCGGGCGAAAAAATCTCGTCTTGCAGTTCCAGCAAGTTGCCATTGGGATGTTGCTGGACGACGCTGGTTTTCGTAGCGGGAAAGTGGGTTTCGACGCGGTCGGGGGCTTTGCGATATTCTGTTGCTGCGAGATATTTGCGCCTGGAGCCCCAGGTACTCGAGGCGAAATCAGTGGGAAAACAAGAGCTGCACCCGCTGAGCTCATGACTGCTGACGGCATAGGCCTTGCTTCTAGCGACGAGTTTAGAGAACGCGAGGAGTTTGGCTGCGACCGATTTGTAGCGACAGCTTTCTCGAACCGCCGTTGATGCTTCTTGAGCTTCACGTGCTCCTTCTGGAAATCCTTCCAACTTGGATCGTTTGCCGATGTCTCCACAGCCTCGAAGACCTTACGAAGCTTGGGTGCCGGGGTATCTAGCAATATTTTGCCAGTTATTTGCTCGCACACTACCACCTGAGCATAGCTTCCGAGTTGCTTCGCTTTGAGATACTGCGCTAGCTCAAGTGTGTCCCAATATCCCGGCATTATAGTTATATCTTCGTCTGTGCAGTCACCTGATGGATTATTCACGCTAGTTGTAGACGATGAACTCGCCCCCTTTTCATTGTTTCGTGGTGCTGCTGCCCCCTTCCATTTAGTGCCACGCTTGCCTGCGCGAAAGCTCTGGCGCCACGCCTCCCTCTCCACTTCAACGACCACTTTGACATCTGCTAGTCGATCTTCCATTTGCGCGATATCATTTTCCAGCTCCTGCGTCGTGGCCGACATGCTTTAGAGCTAAGTGCGCTTTGCTCGGGATTTTTTTTCCACTTGAATGCTCTGAAAACGTACAGCCAAGACAGGCAACAACTCCCTAATCCATGAAAAAGAGACCTCTATTTATACGAGCCTTTCGTCCAGCTCCGTTTGTTGTTGTTACGCGACGAAAAACAAGCGCGTGGCCTTATTTTGGCGGAAACTGCAGGTTCAGTGCTTGATATAGGAATGCAATTTCCATGGCACTCTCCTCCAACTGTTCCAGACGACCACCACCGCCGAAATGACCCTCGTCTTCAGTTATTTTCAGCACCATGAGACGCTTATCGCGCTTCGGGATCGAGGCCTGCACTTTGCGCATCTTGTACATCCATTTGGCAGGCTCCCAGAACTGCACTCTCTGATCGTTGAGACTGCCGGTCACGAACATGGCGGGGTACACCTGGTTCTCGCGCACATTCTCGCACGGCGCATAGGATTGAATGTACTCGTGAGCCTTTGGCCCCCTCGGATCGCCCCACTCGTCGTATTCATGAACTGTCAGCGGCAAAGTGGGGTCTTGCATAGTAGCCAGGATGTCTACGAAGGGTACCTTCATGACCAAAGCCTGGTAGAGCTCCGGGTACTCGTTGGCCACGTACCCCATAATGAGCCCTCCAGCACTTACTCCCTTTCCAGCAAGTCGTTTGGGAGTCGTGAAGCCTGCATCCAGTAGGTGGTGCGTACAGGACACGTAGTCATCGAACGTGTGACGCTTCTGCATGCCCTTGCCAGCCTGGTACCATTGCAAGCCGAGTTCACCGCCACCACGCACATGCGCAAGTGCGATTACCCAACCACGCTCCAGTAAACTCAAATGTTCCAGCTCGAAGTCAGCTTCGACGTTGGTTCCGTACGCTCCATACCCGATCAACAGCGTCGGGTTTTGCCCATTCAGTGTGATATCGCGACGGTGGATAAGGGTCAGCGGGATCTTCACACCCAGGCTGCTCATACTGGGCACGTAATATCGCTCGCAAACGTACTGCTCTGGCTTAAACGATGACTTAGTCACCTTGCCGCCATTTTCACGCTTGAAGCCAAGTGTAAGCGAGCGATCTGTCAGTTTTGTCTCCTTGAGCACGTGCAGCTTTCGGTTCTTCATATCGTAGTCAAACACGATCTCCGGAACCAATGGCGTGGATACTTGAAACCGCACACGGTGTGCTTCATAATCTCGATTAACTCCCGGTGAAACGCGGCAGATCTCGTGCTCTTTTGGCAACGGGATGCAGTGAGGAGCACTAGAGTTAGCATCGCTCTGCGCACGCAAATCGCACACTCGGATACGAGAAACACTCTTCACGCGCTCATAGAGCACCAGGTACTTCTCGAACAGATCCACATCCTCGATCTTCACGTCTTCGTGCTCAGGAACAAGCGTATCCCAACGACCAACCGAGGACGTCGCTTTTGCCGCCTCTGCATTCCACTGACACGTGGCGATCTTGTAGTTGAGAGCGCCATCAGCATTCGTGACGATGACGAACTGCCCGGCAGCATGGTCTGCGAAGTATAACGTGCCCGCCTCGCGCTTACGCAGCAGTTGAGGCTGCGCGCTGGTGTCGTGGCCGTCCAGCGCGTAAATCTCGGACGTATTCTTGGAGTTGCAGTTGATGAGCACGAACCGCCCGTCCTTTGTCTGCGATATATCCACGAAAAAGGCCTCGTCCTGCTCCTCGTAAATCTACCACACCAAAAAAAACTTAGCGCCAAGTTGCAGACACATCCCCATTTTTGTCAGTCGTTTCTTTCCACCTTCAACTATGAACTTTCCACTTCAAAGCAAAAACGAAAAGTCACCGATCACGTCACGTACCAGTTCTTGCACATGAGTCGCCAAGGTGTATCTGTACACTGCAAATGGCCGTCCGTGGCCATCCACCTTGGTATAGTAGAAAATTCGCTCTGGAGCCGGCGCCGAGCTCCACTCGACGTTTTTAATGCCGGTGACGTCCTCCAGAGGCTGCAGTTTGCCAGAGTTGAGGTCCCTCAGCACCGCTCGACACTGTTCGGCGTCGTTTTCCATGACTAGCAGCAATTGCGTTGCATCCGGGGAGATTTTCATGCCCGCTACGAACTGGAACCCGTGGTTAAGTGAAGGCTCGACGTTCTGGTTTAGCACCACTTCCTCTTTCGTTGAAGTTGCCGTTGCGTCTGATTCGTCACTCCGCAGTCGGCGAAAGTACACGGGGAAGTTTTCACGTGGCGCTTGCCGCATGAAATACTCGTACTTGCCGATGCACTCGGGGATGCTAAAATCTTCGCGCAACAGGCGGTTGCGCAGCTCCACGTTGAATGCGCGCTCCACTTTGCGGAACTTGGGCTTGGACAGTTGATTCGCCAGGTAATTTCGCTCCAGCTGGCAAAAACGTTAGCGACAGAGTTTAGAGAATTGCCAGCGAACGAACTGTGACAAACTGGCAGCAAACCTTGAGGAAACGTTGCATGCGAGGGTTCTCGGGGTCTTTGAGCCACTCCCAGGACGTGTCCACAGCTGCGAAGCACCCGAGCTGCTGCTGGGTCCGCGCAGAGACATGGAATTGCCGTGCAGTGGGCTGAGACAGCGCGGAACGGCGTGTGGCGGCGGCGAGGAGCCCCGCGCCGCGGCCCGCGTGCATCATAGCTCTGTTGGATTGTAGCCGCCCGAAATGAGTCGCTCTATTTCGCGGTTTTTGGTCCGATTTGCGCGCGTCTGATTTTTTCTGTAGCCCTTTTTCGCGATGCGGTGCGACTAGTTCTGCCATCTGACGTAGGCTCAGCAGCCGTCATGACGCCAGCGACGTGTCTCGCCAATGCAGCCACAGCTTGTGCTAGGGCTGGATGCCTCATCGCACCGATAATCACGCATTTATGGCGTTGCGGAGACCTTCCTCGCCGCGGCGATTAACACTGAAAATCAAGGTCGCGTCAAGGCGTCGTCGAGGCTCAAAGTATGTGCGCCACACCAGTGAAGCCACTTTTGCCAAAATAACGCATTTCCATTGGCTGGCACCCTTTTTGCCCTATCCGCGCCTGAGGAGGGGGAGCACAAAGGAGAAAAGGAGCGCCGAGCGTTCGTTCACTCGCGCAGACGACAGCAGGAGCTGGAGGAGGAGCAAGCCCGCCAGCCGCGTCAGTCTACCGGAGAAGACACCCCCGCACCACCACCAACTAAAAGCCGAGCGCGGCGTCGAAGGGGCGGAGACCAATGGAGGGGATCAAGGTGCAGCAGACCCCGCCAATAGCAACAACAATCTTGTCTCCCCTGTCGCTTTTGGCTAATTGGCAAACGTTCCATCCTTTTCCACATCACGCAGGTATTTGCGCCAGACACGGAGCATGTTTGGCTGCCCGGTGTTATCTGCGGCGCCAGCGGCGACGGCAAGAAGCTCACGGTGCGGCTGGACGAGGTCGTGGGCCCCAAGGACGCGTCCGTGCTGGAGCTCATCCCGTCCGAGCACGAGCTCAAGGCGTTCGCCGGCTCGCAGCGCGCCGTGGACCTCACGGACGCGTCAGTCCTGGAGGCGCTCAGCGCCAAGAACACGTCGGTGGAGTCGGCCGACAACAAGCCGTCGCTGCCGCTGCAGAACACGAACGAGAGCGCCAATGGCTTCGAGGACATGATCCTCATTGATCATTTGCACGAGGCGTCCATCCTCTACAACCTGAGAAAGAGGTTTTTCCGCCGATTGCCATGTACGTTGACGCCATGGCAAACATTTTTTATGCATTGGCAAAAAGTGACTGACAAATTGTTGCCACTGGTTTTCATCCACGAACCACTAAACTTATTTTTGCAGACACGTACACGGGGCGTATCTGTATCGCCGTCAACCCGTACCAGTGGCTGGATCTGTACTCCAAGCAGACGATGGAGAAATTCAGCGACGGCAAGCGCGAGAACAAGCCCCCGCACGTCTACGCCGTGTCCATGGAGGCCTTTTTCAACATGAGACAGAAGCAGGAGAACCAGAGCATTTTGGTGTCAGGTGAGTCAGGAGCTGGCAAAACTGAGACGACAAAGATTGTCATGAGCCACTTGGCGGCCCTGGCCACGAACACCAACTCGAAGGTCATCCAGCAGATCATCCAGGCCAATCCGCTCCTCGAGTCCTTCGGCAATGCCAAGACCGTGCGCAATGACAACTCGAGTCGTTTCGGCAAGTTCACGGAGCTCCAGTTCACTATTGAAGGACAGTTGATCGGTGCCAGGTCGCGCACGTATCTGCTGGAAAAGAGTCGCGTCACGACGCAGGCGGACGGAGAACGCAATTTCCACATCTTCTACCAGTTGCTGGCTCAGCGCAAGCAGTTCCCGGAGCTCGAGCTCGACATGGTGGACTCGTTCAGGTACGTGTCGGAGCGGGCGGAAGCCCCCGGCGGCGACGAAGAAGGCGACCTCAGTCGCACGCGAGAGGCGCTGGAGCTTGTCGGCATCGAACAGCCGCTGCAGGAGGAAATTATCCAGATTTTGGGCGCTGTGCTGCATTTGGGTGAGACGGCGTTCACCACACGGAATGGAGATGTGGACGCCTCGCAGTTGGTGGACCTGAAGCATTTCACTGTGGCCTGTCGACTTCTGGGCGTCGAGGTCGACGCACTGGAGCGCGCTGTGTGCAACCGTAACGTGTTTGTGGGTCGTGAAGTGATTCTGAAGCCGATGACGCACGACCAGGCTGCGGATTGTCGAGATGCGCTGGCCAAGAGCCTGTACTCGAAGCTTTTCCTGTGGCTCGTGGAGCAGATTAACCAGACGATTGGCGTGAAGACGAAGGGTGCCGGCTCGTTTATTGGCATTCTTGATATCTTTGGCTTCGAGCACTTCGAGACCAACTCGTTCGAGCAATTCTGTATTAACTACGCCAACGAGAAGCTCCAGCAGAAGTTCGTGCAGGACGTGCTTAAGACGGTGCAGATCGAGTACGAAGAGGAGAACATTTCGTGGTCGCACATTACATTCGCAGACAACCAGGACGTGCTGAATCTCATCGAAGGCCGCTTGGGCGTCATCAGCTTCTTGAATGAGGAGTCGCTGCTTGCCACGGGCACGGACGCGTCGTTTGCAAGCAAGCTGGGTGCTGTGATGGAGAACAACCCGCTACTGGAGACCCCTCGTCTGAACAAGTGCGCTTTCTCCGTCTACCACTACGCTGGTAAGGTGACCTACGACGCGTCGGGCTTCCTCGACAAGCACCGCGACGCCATCTTGCCGGACATCAAGCAGTGCATGAGCAAGTCCAAGCTCAAAATCTTGTCCAAGATGTTTACGGATGATGTGAACGCCAGCAGTGCTGGTAGCAGCGCACCAAATGCTCGGGGCAGAGCGCGTAGCAGCAGTACTAAGAAGGGAGGCCATGCCCAAACACGCCGAACTACGGTCGGCACACAGTTCAAGGAGAGTCTGTCGCAGCTCATGGAGAAGATCGGACTCACGGAGGTGCATTATGTGCGTTGTCTAAAACCAAACCCGCTGAAGAGTGCTAACTGCTTCGCACACGGCGACATCGTGAGTCAGCTGCGTTGCGCTGGTGTCATTGAGGCCATTCGTGTGTCTCGGAGCGCGTACCCCAGTCGTATGCCACACCTGGAGTGCATCAAGAAGTTCCGCGTGCTGGTTACTGGCGCGGTTCCGACGCAAAACAAGTTTATCAGTGACTCGGACTCGGAGCACATCAAGACGCAGTGCGAAGAGTTGATGGAGAAGCTGTTGCCAGGACGCAACATTCAGGACTACCAGGTGGGTCTGACCCGTGTGTACTTCCGCGAAGGTGTTCTGGAAGAGCTGGAGACTAAGCGCGGGTGGGCTCTGCGCAAATACGCAATTGTCCTGCAGAAGAATGTGCGCTGCTGGCTTATGCGCCGCCACTTCCTGCGGCAGAAGCAACAGATTGTGGCCATTCAGAAATACTGGCGCCGCTACGTGGTGCACAAGCGATACTTGACTCTGCGCCGAGGTGTCGTGCTGCTGCAGGCTCAAGCTCGTGGTAATGCGGCTCGCAAGATGTACCGCGTGCTCAAGTTCGACTACTGCATCGTGCGATTCCAGGCTTACTGCCGCATGCACACCGAGCGCCAGCGCTACCTCAAGAAGCTTGCTGCTGTTAGGAGGCTGCAAGGATTCTTCCGCTTTTCGCTCTTGCGTCTCGTGTTCCTGCGCAAGATGGAGAAGGAGAAGGCGTACAAGGAGCTAGGCTCCAAGGTAGCGCAGCTGCAAATGAAACTCGACAGGAAGCAAGTGCGCACTGGAGCGAAGATGTCCCCATCAGGCAAGAACCGGTCTCTCAGTCCGTCAGATGTGCCGCATGCGGCGGGTTCAGGCAGTGACCGCGGGACCAGTAGCAGCAGCTCGGCTCGGGGCTCGATGCTCAACAGTCGGTTCAGTGGCACTAGTGGTATTCTCGATGAAAGCCACGAAGTGATCACTGCGCTTCACGAAGAGAACGAAAAGTTGCGTCAGCAGCTAGAGAAGCAGGAAGCTGAGATCCAGCGGCTGAAGACTGAGAACCGCACGCTCAAGAATTGGCAGCAGTCCAAGGAGGTGGGTGAACAGGTGCAGAAGCTTGCCCACCGCGACCAGGAAAGCAAGGACTTGACGTACTTGGCCGCGATCGAAGCGGAGTACGAGAAGCTTCGCTCGTACATTTGCGAGTCGCGCGAGCTGCCTACGGATATTGGCAGCATCACGCAAGCCACCACTTCCGCTCCGGCTACTGGTGGCGGCCGCGGCTCGTTGACGTCGTTGTCGTCGGACAAGTCGCTGCTTGCTACAGCTGCGGCGAACGGCATTATGGACCAGAAGTCTGCCGAGGCGCACCACTTGCTGTTGAAGAGTGCTGCACGTATCGCGCATGCCAAGAGCAAGGTCTCAAGCAAGGGCAATGCACGTCGTGTCAAGGACCACTGGGAAGAGATCCGCAACTATCCCCCGCCGATGCACTACAGTCTGGGCTCCGTGCCATGGAAGCGATTGCTTACGGACTGGGCGCAGGGCAACCCGAAGAAGCTAGACTACATGACGCGTTGGCTCAAGAACGTCCTGGACGGCGGTCCGATTGTGTCGGACACGTTCCCGATGGGCGTCGAGCTCAAGTACGTGACCCCGATGATGCTCGATGGCTTTATGCAGCTTGTGATTCCCAAGCTGGCGGAGCGACCGGATATTCAGGTGCATGTACACACGAAGGAGTTTATTGGAACGAGCATGCGAATTACGTTGTCGCAGTTGGAGCAGCAGGGTAGTCAGGGATCCTCCTCGGGCCACCTGCGGGTAGAGCGCTCACCACCAATGGAGGTCGAGGACTTCCAGCGCATTTCGATCCTCGCCAACTCCAATAGCCGCGGCTCCAGCAGCAGGATGTCCGCATCAACGCTGAGTCTCTCGCCCATGGAGTCGAGCTCGGCCATTTCGTCGGGCAGCCCGAGCAGCTACCGCTCCAGTATCTTCCGCTCTGGCCGCAGCAACCACAGCAGCGACCACAACCCGCGCAACTCGTTCTTCCATCGCAACAAGTAGAGTGCGCGCGCATGAGCAGGCTTCGGAGCATTTGGGAAGATGGATGCCCCAGTAAAGGCATCGGGAACTAGATCGAGTGGCGGCCTATGGATAGGTATGTGTTTAGTGGTAGATTGGGTAGCGATCAGTGACACCTGGGGCGGCTTCGGTGGTGACGAGAGGCCTCAATCTTTTCGTCGTGCAGGAGCCACCAGGACACTAACAGAAGGAGGAAACAGGACTGATTGACCATGCTTGACGAAGCTTTGGTTGCGTGGCCGATGGCTTCTCTCCGGCCGCCTCAGAAAAAAATCAACCGCGAAAGGCCCAGCACGTGGTAACGCTCACTTGTTCATGCTTGACTTGGTTCGCGACAGCCTCCGGCCACTGACACTTGACAGGATTGGATTGCCAGCGCTCGCGTGCTTGATGTCGGCGATCGGGAAATTCGCGCTGGACTGCAACTGGTGCCTTCGGCTTTCTGGAGCCAAGCCACCACTTGATACGCCGCGCGCCGGACTAAGACACACGCATGCGTGCGAGTTCACAGCGCAGCCAGCGCTGACCAGTGGACAGAGGAATGAGTCTGCGGCACGGCTCGACCCGAATTAAATGATGGCGATGGTGGAAGCTGGTCCGACCTCCCGAAGGCAGGAGCGTCGAGGTGTCAGTTGTATGCCGTTGAATAGCTTGAGTGTCGGTGCTAATAATCAATTCTGGTTGCCGAACTTTCGAGCACGGTTTCGTCTCGACACGTTTGCCAAATGAGTTTAGCCGGATATTTTCCCGGCAGTGAGCGCATTCGTTCGCGTCGGCGGTGGCTAATGCCGTGAAATGGCTAACCACACGTCGACGCCACCGAAATGTGAAGCATCTGTACGCTGGCCGATCTTTTGGGTTGCCACAACATGGCTAACAAGGCATTTCGCCGGCGACAAGTTGATTCCTGCAGAGACTCGAGCCATGCCCGTCGCTGGCCACTGGCCTGGCAAATGAGCCCCATCCGGTCACTTCGAAACCAGGCGCTGGTCAGCCTCACCGGAGACTTTCGGCCTTCTGTGTTCAAATTCGCGGCGCTATCTGGACTGCGGCCGAAACAGACCCATCACAAGCACGCTGCGACCCGAAATAACGAGTGCAGAGCGCTTCAACTTCGACGTCAACTGTCGCCACTGGCACGTGCAGCGAACCATGTATTACGGCACGGAAGGGCCAATCAAACCCGACTCAGCGTCTGTGGTCCAGAGTCTCCACGTATGTGTTGCTTCTCACGTGTGGAGCCCCAGCCTGTCCCAGTGTCTTTGTCCTGCTCCCGAACGCTGTAGACCGCCAGCCATTCCTCAATTTCCCTCATGGCGGCCATCGCAGCAGCACGACCCCCAGCCATTGACACCACACTGCCAGCAATGATGATGCTGGCTACTCCGACTGCTACTGCCAGCCCCACACTCTCAACTAAGCCCAACACCGGCAAGAACGCTTACCCGAGCCGTGCCGTGGGCGTCTGGTCCAGCGAGGAGCACGACCGCTTCCTCGAAGCGCTCAAGAAGTACCCACAGGGCCCCTGGAAGGCCATCACAGAGTTCGTCGGCACTCGATCGGTCCGGCAGGTGCAGACCCACGCTCAGAAATACCAGGAAAAAGTCTCGCGCCGTCTGCACGGCATGCAGACGGGCAAGGCGATCCGCCTCCGTCGCGAACACCGCATCGACCACGATGTGTTGGCACTGCACACACTGATCAGTCTACCGCCCGAACTGCGAAACAAACACGCACGGCGAAGTCACCACCACGAGGTGAAACCCATTCCTGTCGTGGCACCACCCATGGTCGTCATGGAACCCCCCGCTCAGGTGAACACGCCCAAGTTCCAACGCCCTACGATCGTTCCAGTGGAACTGGCGAACAAAGACTTGTGCCCGATAACGGATCACGACGGAGCTTCGCCGTCCTCGGTGTCGTCGTCCTTCCTTTTCGAAGACTCGGTCTTCGCGCTCATGGATGTGGACGACCTCCCGACGCTGAGCGAGTCGCTCGACTTCTTCATCGAGAACTTGTCCTAATGCCTTGCGTCTACTCCTCCTCTTCACGTACAGTCAACTTCACCCCACTTACCAACGGAGCCAACTCAACTAACGGTAGGCTGCGCTTCGGTCCTAGCTGGCGGCGAATATTTATCTTCATGTGTTACAGACGTAGGGCCCTCATTTCGAGCTCGTTAAAGCTACATAATATGTTATAGTCTCCAACCCCCCACTCTGAACTACTAGAACTTGCGTACACTCCACGGTCGCTTAGCCATCGAGCTGCTTGCTGGTTACATGTTTCAAACAAGTTCTCTAGGAGAAGCTGTTGCCAGGACGCAACATTCAGGGTCGAAGCCGCCGGTATCAGCTGGGTGTTCGGTCCTATCCTTGACATCTCGCAGAGCTCGCTGTGGGCTCGCACCTAGGAGACGTTCGGCGAAGACCCGCACCTGGCTTCTGTCATGGGCGCTGCTCTCGTTCGTGGCCTGCAGAGCTACAACCAGACCGCTGCCTGCATCAAACACTTCATCGGGCATTCGAAGACGAACACCGGGCATGACCGCGACAACGTTAACATGCCCGACTTCGATCTTGTCAACCGCTTCTTGCCGCCGTTCGAGGCCGGCTCGCTGACTACGATGGAGACTACATTTCTCTGACCGGCGACCCAGTGGTCGCCAGCTCGAGGATCCTGAACGACCTCCTTCGCTCGGATCTCGGATTCGACGGCGTGCTGCTCTTGGACCGGAGCGAGATCTACAACCTCTACGACTTTCACCGTGTGTCTGCTGCTCGTGAAGAGGCTGTCGGCACGTCTCTGAAGCAGACGTCGATCGACATGAGTATGGTGGCTACGGCTACGGACTTCATCGAGTACGGGTTGCACATGCTCAAGGAGAACCCTGAACAGGAAGCTCGCCTTCTCGAGTCGGTTAAACGCGTCATCAAACTGAAGCTCCAGCTCAGGTTGTACGAGAACCCGGTACCTGGGGAGCAGTACGTGTCCTTGGTGGCCAATGACAAGGATAAGGAGACTGCTCTGGAAATGGCGCGCGAGTTGATCGTGCTGCTGAAAAACGAAGACGACGTGTTGCCGCTCCCTAAAAGCGCGTCTGTGTTCCTCACGGACCACTCCGCGGACAACGTGGGTTACCAGTGCGGTGGTTGGACGCTCATCTGGCAGGGCTACGCTGGCAATGAAATGTTCCACAATGGCATTTCGGTCCGCAAGGATCTCGAGAACCTGGTGGGTAACGAGTCACAATCGCGTCGTCACGCTATGGATATATGGTAGCACTTGAGCAGAGGAAGTAGTAGCTGAAGAACTCGGGGAAAATGCCGTTGCAGTTAACAATCAGTACTGGTTGTTCTTGAACAGGTACAGCTAGGAAGAAGAACGTACGAAGGTGCTTAACTTGATCAGATTTCACTCTCCTATGCACTTCCTTTGAACTCCTGTTCGCAATGCGAACTTCGCATGCAGATATGCTGCCTTCAAGCACAGCTCTTCTCGTGAATCCTCAACTTCGTCCAGACGATACATGTAGCCAGAGTCTACCAGTAGAGTCATTGTAGTATACTATGCTTTGTACTCGTAGCTGGATATATTTGAAACTACAAAGTACTCAGTACAATCGAAATCGAGCAAAATGTGATTTACATAGTACTATGTAATAGTACTGTCAGTAGTTTCACCAGTACTTTCGAGGCTGCCGCAGCTATTCCCATCGTGAGCTTCTGCAAACGCTGAATCCCGCCTCTGTTATTATAACGAAATCAAATGTGCTTACGTGCGCCTGTTTTCCGCCGTTGTACATATAACTTGACCGTTCATAATGATTACATAGCTTCTAGGCATTGAACTGTGGATGCGATCACGAGCGTGCTCACTGGTGCGAGTCGGGCAAGAATAGGCTGTATCACTGACGAGGGCAACATGACCTGCAGGTAGACCCAAACCTTCCTTGATATATCAGTTACATCGAGCGCACTGGTGTCCGCATTGACTCGGGATGTCGGTGGTTGCAAAATATCTTTTGCTTCCTATCCGCTAACTGCCGTAGCCGTTTTTCCCTACTTACACGCCTTATACGATCGTATTAGTGATCAGTTCAGGTGTCTTCTTGTAGAAACACACGATGGCAACTTGTGTACTGGTAATGATGCCGTGCGATTGTTAATATTGTGTGCTGCTCAGTTGGAGCAACAATGTGCCATGGTCGCCATCATATAAAACATCATGCTACTTCCAGTAGAATCGCCAGTACTATTTATCTCGGAAAGATTCTACTATGTACTAAGTAGAATGCTAGTCGCTGCGTGATCAAAGATCATAGTACTACAGAACATAGTAGTTGTAAATATAGTACTGATATGCTACTATCTACTGGGATACTGGTACACTCTGCATGTAGCATTGCTCACGGTTCGCACAGGTTTCTTGCTGATCGTTCGCCATGATGTTGACAGATCCACATCCAATCTCGTGCCCATGTGTTTGACATTGATGTTCTCGCGACATAACGACGCGTTCACGTTCTTGAACGGGCTCATATCCAATGGCCGTGGAGCTGGCTAGTCAGCACGAGTAAACTACATGTACAGCGAGAAGCCTGGCGCTATTGACGACCCCGCACTTCTTGAGTGACAAGAGAAGTTCATTGAAGCCCCATGCTGCCACAGGAACCAAGGTCATCGTGATCCTGTTCGAGGTTTGCTTGGTTCAATCCTTGATAACGCTGCTGCGATCATTGACGGCATGTTGCCGGTGGCCAGGCCATGGCTGAAATCCTCTATGGTGACGTGAACCCTAGTGGTAAGCTGCCGATCACGTACCCGAAAGACCCGACCAACGTCGCCATCCCGTACAACCACCGCGTCATTACGCGTTGTATGTGGGACAACTGGTGGATGCAATGGGACTTCGGTGCTGGTCTCAGCTACACGAAGTTCAACTACTCCGCCGTCACTCTGGACAAGACCACTATCGCCCACAGCGACGACACGCTGACAGCCACCGTCACCGTCACGAACGCTGGATCGCGCGCGGGTAAGGAGACCGTCATGTTGGTCCTCATCCAGCCGTTCCGCAAGATCTCGGTGCCGGAGATGAAAATGCTCAAGAAGTTCAAGAAGATCGAGCTGCAGGCGGGTGAGTCTATGGACGTGGCGTTCTCGCTGTCAGCAGAGGACTGGGGCGTGTACGAGCCGAAAATTGGCAGCGGTTTGAAGCGCATCGTGGAAGACAGCAACTATGTGGTGACTGTGAAGCCAGACATGGGGTGCAACGTGTACGGTGAGAACATCACGAGCCCGTTGTGCGCGGAGTTTGATATCGACATGAGCAGCGGTGCGACACCGTCAGTGTCGGTGTCCAGCTTTTAGAAACTCTGAAAAGAACGTCGACGACTCCATTTGCTTCAAATTGAAGTTAAAGTTTGCATCTACGGTACATGCAATGCAGCAATAACGTTTTGCATCAAAACATGCGAGTTCTGTGCCTTTCCTTCTCTTCACTCCTGTACTGCCACATGAATACTTCCTGTCAAAACAACAACGGTGTTTTAGAGGAGCCGCTTTACCCCCCCCCCCTCCCACAGCCAAACCCACCCTATTGCTTCACGCCCTGTGAGTCATACGACTTGATAATGGAGAATTCGTCGTGAACTGCACCGGTTGCGCTCGCAATCATCGTCAGAGTGAGGTTTGTCGGAGTCACCGACACTTTACTAATTCCAAAGTGA
>LGTU01000532.1:0-24953 GCA_001314425.1 Phytophthora pluvialis | reverse complement strand
TGTATGGTGAACTTAAACGACGGTCTATGGCTGCTGCTGGTTCCTCTCGGCGGCAGAAGAATAAATAGTGTGGGCGGGTGGTTGGTTGATGGTATTTAGCAGGAGGGCACGGCGGCAGTGCCGGCGAACGAGCGTCGCTCCAGCACGCGGCGGTACTTGAGCGCCTTCGTGGCGAGCAGCGCGTTCGTACTACTGCAGGCTCCCGTCGACGCGGCCGCTGCAGTCCGTACCAGCTCCGAGATGTTGGCCTGCATGCGCAGCTGGAAGGCTTCGCTCTGGAACGAGACGCCGTCCGCGCGCGGCAGGTATCGCTCGCTCGAGTGCTGGCGCTGGGCCGCGGTGTGGAGCGTCGGCAGGAGGAGGAGCTTGGCGCTGGCGGCACGGGTGAGGGCGGGGTCCTCGACGAAGGACGGCAGGCCGCAGAGAACCGTGACCATGTTGCACATTGCTGCAGGTGTTGTGTGTGTGAGAGGCTTTGAGCGCTGGGTGGTGCAAGTGGAAGTGAGTCGACCATAGGCCCAGGAAAGACGGCCAGGCGGCGTCGGTCATAAATAGCGACCGGCGATACCGTTACGCGGGCGCAGGGCCACGCAGCATCTTGCAGCTTTGCCGCTTCAACTACGCAGTGAGTCACCACCAACAGCGCAAGCATGTGAGGGTTGGCGCGCTGGATTCGCCACCTTATCTCGCACACTTATCGTGTCGCCGTGGAAAGTGACGAAGCTTCGGCTGTCTGTCTGGCCGCTATCTTGGCACAACACAGAGAACTAGAGCTCTGCATCTGTCCGTCGCTGAAATCCGGTGGTTAGAAGCCCGTGCTAAGGCAGTTACCGGGCCCTATCGCAGGACGTGGGGGCTGCTACCAGTGCGACGACAGCAGCGAGATACTAGCCGGGCAGCAAGCCGCCTTTGCTTGCTTGCGCTTTTATGGACGAAACTTCAACGCAGCAGCAAGATCGATTTGTAGGGTCCATTTGAGGGGAAGCCGACACGAGGCTGATACACAGCCCAACGAGGCGCAGAGTGCTGTGGTGGCGTCCGTGTGGGTTGCCGCAAACCTCGAGACCCACTGTCCTGAGCGTGTACGCTGGCGCAACGGCTGCCCACACATCTGATGAGTTTACCGCAGCCCGCCAGAATAGCGCGTTTAAACGGCGACCGCGGCTCGGCCCCCACAATTGGATGTGCATTGTGTACCGTTGGCAGCGGACTCCATCGAGCTCGGTATGCCAGGCGCGCCTCTGGTGCTGTACTGCTGCACACTGTAGCGGCGGCTTGGAACCGAACAAAGGAAGAAATGTGTGAATCTTCCAAAATGTCCAAAACGTCCAAAACGGACGGGGCCGCCAGCACCGTGGGGTGAAAGTTTAGGGTGGTCTCTGGGAAGGGCTTAGGGTCCAAAAGGGTCAGGAGGCCTCAGCTATTGCTGCTGGTGCGCCTTGACCTGTCCCCCAGTGCACAGCTGGTCACAAATGCCCAACCACCACGACGGTATTGGGCTACAGCGCTGTTGCCTCCGCTATGAGCGAGTTGGCTGCCTGCGAGCTTCAGGTCTTGTCGATCGCGTTTCCTGCCCGCACACCACTGATGACTTCTTCACTGGCAAGAATAGCGGAACTGGACTGAACTGCCGTTGGAAAGGAGCAGCGTCCCATAACGGGGTGGCAAATCCGCCAACAGAATCAAGAGCCTTGATTCAAGACCCCACGGGGATCACAAGGCCTCGCTCCGCAGTTTAAGGACCCTTTTAGCAGGCTACGCTTTACAACGTGTAGTTTCCGAGTCGTCGCACAGCTCCCGATACTTGAACACCTTCTGTTCTTGGCGGCCTCCGTCACTTGCTCCATCGGCTGCTGGATCGTATCGCGCGCCGGCTGGAAGGTGTTATCCTCGAACGTGGCGGTCCTCCCCCTTCGACGTACGGCTGTACGACACGGAGACGCTGCAGAACGGAGGGGGCATGGGTTGGGCTTGCTCGGTGTAGACATTCGGTGTCGAACTGAGCTGGCCGATTCGGTATCCTCTGGAAATCTCGCTCCTCTTACCGGAGGCTGCGGCGTTACGGACGAAAGACAAGTGACGATAGCGTCAGCTCTCCCCTCTGCGGCTTGCAGCGTGTACGCCATAATCTGCTGGGTACGCTTGGTGTCCAATGCCTTGGTCCTATGGGGGAAACTCCCCGGGCTTCACGGCGCCGCGTTTACTGTGGAGTGCCTAAGATCGTTAGTGTCAGGCCTCGGTACCGGACTGTTCTGGGCCGCAGGGGTAGTGTCGATGTTTCCAGGTTCCATTGAGGATTCGCGGCTCACTTCCAAGTATTCTCCGCTCTCCGCGCTGCTACGCCAATGGGTCTGCCAGAGCACGCATCGATGCCCTCAGCGACGGCGGCTGCGCCCGCCCAGCCGCCAGTCGTGATTCGACGCCGGGCGAGCCTGACCGCGATCCAAGAGCCACCGTCGATGGAGATGCCGCGCGCCTTCAGGAACGAGCGCAGCGTGTCGTGCCCCGTGCGCGGCATCGCAGGCGTGACGACCGGCGAGCGCTTCGTGCTGACGCCCTCGGGCATCGCGTTCGAGAGCGAGGCCTTCCGTCTCCGGAACGAGGCTAGGATCACCCTCCTGCTGGAGACCGCCACCTCCCCTGAGGGCTCGAGCACCAACACGCTGTTGGCCAGGAAGGCGCTCAAGTACCGGAGAGTCCAATCTCAGCCACGACCAACGGAGCCGTCGACTGGTCCGGCTGAAGCAGGCGACGCATTGTTGTGTGGGATGCGTGTCCAGTTTTGACTACGTGTAGCATAGATTCAAGTGAACAACACGCCTCATTGACGCTGACTCACCGTCCGTCCTGTGCATTATTCGTTAGAAGAAGGCCTTCTACTTGGCAGACGTGATATGCAGTACGTTCAGAACAATGGTCATGGACTTCTTGGAGGCTGCGTCCGAGGGCCGGAACTACATGAGCCAGGACGACGTTGGCGACTCCAACGCGAGCGATATTGACGAATCGTTCACAGGCAGGTCGTGGCGCAGAGAAGAAGACGCCATGTGAATCGCCGTGGGCAGCGATACTCAACCGACGACGAAAAAAACAGGAGTAGTCCAAGAAGAAACAGCTTCAACGGCGACGATCGAGTTCTGCTCAAGCAACGCCCCGATGGCAAGAAGAACAAGAAGATTCTACCTCGACATGGGGGTACCAACGACGCCGAGTCGGCAACGAAGCCTGCCGTGAACATTTATCGAGAGACGGCGACGTCGGGGTATGTCGACGAGAGAGTGATTCGCCGCGCCGGGTTGCTCGATTTAGCCAAGCGGTATCGGCCACACACACATACACACACGCACAGCTCTATCCTGCGTTGACTCCGCGGACAACGGCGATCGTGTTTTCGGACATGGAGGAATTGAAATGCGCGGCACGGAGGACGTGGCGATCGATGATACTGTGATCGAGCGGAAGGACCAGGCGCGCATCCTGGGGCACACACACATAAGACCGAGTAGAGCGCTATCCGACCGAGGAGATCCGAGTGATTAGTCTGCGAGCTGATCTGCGCGATGAGCTCGTGGTGCTGTCGGTCCGACCGTGTCACGTGACCGTGACTCTCTGCGCTCTGGGAGACTTCAACGACGGCAACTAAGTCCCGCAAAGTCTCCGCTGCCGACGGCCCACATTCGCATTTGCCCCGTCGAGCAACAGCCGCGTCTTCACTCAGCAGCTCGCCCAAACTGCAGCTCAACTCGGATTCAACTTCACGCGAGTCCGATGGACGCATCACCTACCGACGACTACCAGAAAGGGTAACTCCTGTAACATTGCGACGTCCTGTGCATGGGCCCCCACCTCGCGTCTAATGCATTTCGACTCGGGTTTTCACCTTGCAGTATCGCCACGCCCACGGAGACGGACGCCAAGGCCTCGTCGCCCCAAACAACGGGCGGCGGCGGCCTGCGCAAGCTTGGTCTCATCTTGATCACCGCCGGTGCATTGCTCACGGTGATCGCTGTCGTCTACGGGTCGGCACTACCCCCGCTCATCGACAGCAAGGTCAAGGACGGTGTCGTGGTGTGCGACGCCTCGGGGGTGGAGAAGAATCGTACTACGACGCGTACGGCGACTGCGACGACTGCAACCCGTACTACTACACGCTGCACATGTTCAACGCCTCGAACGCAGAGGCATATCTGGCTGGCGAGGCCTCCAAGTTGCAGCTCGTGGAGACGGGGCCCTACGTCTTCCGCCGTCGAGAGTTCAAGATCGACATCAACTTCCTGGACGGCGGTGCTCGAGTGAGCTACAAGTCCTACACGTACCACACGTTCGAGGGATCGTTGAGCTGCGACGGGTGCTCGGACTCGGGCAAGTTCACGAGCTTCGACGTCGGGTACTTGAACGTCATCGCCCAGGCGGGAGGGGAGCAGGCCTTCCTCATGAAGCTCGCTGCCGGGTCCTTCTCCACGAACGAGTCGGTCATTGCGGACGCGATCGAAAACTACGGTCCGCAGATGATGCGCTGGGTCAATGGTCTCAACTCGCTGGACCCTGTGGCCATGAACAACGTTGCGAGTGGCGGCACGGTGTTGAGCTTCCTGGCGACAGGCCCCGAAGCGATTGCCGACTTGGATCTGTCGGGCTTCGTCTACAACGGACTCTTTGTGACGTGGACGGTGTCGCAGTGGGCTCTCGGCTACCCGAATATGCTGGCTGGACTCGGGCTTGGCAGCGAGTACGTCACGAACTGCGATGCTGCCAATGGGTGGAACGACAAGTGCTCGAGCTGCGAGGGCGACGCGTGCCTGGACATCTGGTACGAGTGCAAACAGTGCGCACTGGGCGCGAGCGTCGTTGCTATCAACAACGTCACTTGCGGAATCATCGAGGATATGTACGCGGAGGAGTTCGGCGCAGAAGAAGCGGCCACGTTCAGAGAGAATACGTGTGATCTCTGCGAAGCCTTCGGACTCTGCGCTGCCCCGCTTCCGGGCATCGCGGAGGACTCGGGGTTTGACTACTCGAAGGCGCCTCCGTCAGCCGACGACCCCGAGACGTACAGCCAGACAACGGGGTGCGCCGACGACACGGAGATCCTGGGCTACGAGGAGTTCAACGGCTACACGTCCACGGCGCTGTGGGTCACCACGCTTGGGGAGGACCGTCGCAACCCCACGCTGTTGGAGATCATCGCGTTCAACGACTACGGTAACTGCGCCAACCCCACGTCCAATCTCACGTGTAGCGCTGTCCAGGGCAACGACGCCACCAGCATCAAGCCTGGAGGTGCTAGCATGACGGGCTTTGGTGACACTCTCACGCAGACATCATCGGACATGTACCTGGACGAAGGCAAGCAGAACGTGACGCTGTACTCGACCGGGATGGAAGGGCATCACACTGCATCGCTTCAGCCCGCTCAACGACCTACTGGCCAACTTCGAGTACAACAACGCGAAGGGCACGGGCTGGCCGGTGGATGGCGTGCAGTCGCTGGCCTTTGCAGCGGGCTTCTTGGCGTATGTGTCGTACCCGCTTTACATCTACGGCAACACGTCGCTGCTGGATGCCGTGGAGATCACCATGAGCGACGGTGTCGTGGCGGCGGGAGACTCCATGTACAACTCGGACTCGGGCGACCTGAAGCAGGAATACATCGACAAGTACGTGACGTACATCGACGTGGAGGCCGACACGGGCAAGACCATGGTGGCGCACAAGCGGCTGATGGCGTACGACGCCATGTCGTACTCGGCTCTGAACGAGTCGGCGCCGATGTCCGACGTGCTGTGGCCCAACCTCGAGGCGGAGGTCATTTTCCCCGCTTACTGGGGCGAGGAGAGCGCCACGGTCGGCAGCTCGTCCGTGGACTATTACCACCTCATCCAGCAGCTGCTGCAGTCGACTCTGCCCGTGCTGATCGTCGGGGTCATCGTCGGGATGGCGCTGGTGGGAGGTGGCTTCTTCCACCGCCGCAGGACTGCGAGGCAGCAGCGCAAGGACCCAGCGGGTGATGTGTGAGCAGCGACGGCCGAGAAGAAAGGTGTGTACATGGATAGTGTAGTCTGTTGAGATCGGATACGTTGACACTTCAAGATGATGCGTGCTTTCGCCGGACTAATCGTCCCACTCGTTGACAGACTGCAAGTCAACTTCAAGGGCATCTAGCTCCAGACGACGCCCGAGAAGAGGCTTCTTGGCTTGGCGTGTTGCTGTTGCGTTGCGCCCGGCAAGGGAAGAGAGGGCTTTATCGCCACAGTTCTAAACCGGTAGCCCCCCCTTCCGAACTACACAATGACATTGTGAGGTACTACTGACGTCGATAGACTATGCCATACTGGGAGGCCGTGTCGTTCCTGCTCGTGTACTACTTCATCGAGAAGAAGTACGGGACCTCGGAGCTGGATCAACTTCTTATCATTCTGAACTGGTCGACGTTGCACGCGTTCAAGTTCGCCTTAGCACTCGCTGCTCAAGGCTCCCAACCCCTACAAATACGGATCATACGTAAAACCAACACTTAGTAAAGCTTTAAAATGCATACTTTATATAAACTCGCTCGCGAGAATCAGGCCGGCATGTATGGCTCCAACAAGTTGAGCACTGCTTGGCATTTTCTTTGGCGAGCGAGTTTGACCGCGTGCGCGATATTACAGTTTGCTGGGCAGTTGCGAATGAGGAAATCAACAACCTGCACGTGGCCACGTAATGCAGCTTCGTTAAACGCTCTTGCGGTACAACCTTCCTGGCGATTTTCGTGTAGAAAGCGCACGATGTCAAGGTGACCCCACAACGCCCCGTAGTCCATGGCGTCTGTAGTGCACCCTTCTCGTCGATTTTCGTGAAGAAACTTCACTACGTCGAGATATCCCTTTGCAGCAGCGCGGTCGATCGCCCGAGTAGTGCACCCTTCCTCTCGATTCTCATTTAAATACTTGACAATCTCCAAATAACCCCCCGCTGCAGCGTCGTCCATAGCTTTGGTAGTGCACGACAACTCCGGTGCGTGTGTGTTCAGGTACTGCAGCACCTTGAGCTGTCCCTTCAACGCCGCCTCCTGGATCGGCACCACTCTACTGGCCTCCGTGTATCTCTGCGGTGGTGCGTTCTCGTGCAGATGCTTGACAATCTCGAGCGACCCGGCCGCTATGGCCTCGGACATGGCGCTTTTGACGAACCCCTCGCCCCTCGCAGTGAGATACTTGGCCATCTCCAGGTCGCTGTCCGCACAGGCGTATACCAACATGTACGACGGGCGTGCGTCTGAGCCCTCCTCGTACAACACCTTGAGCATCTCCGTCTGCTTCTGCTTGTAGGCCACGACCTTGGCCTCGGCCGTGGGGGCGTCCCTGTTTTTCCCGAGGATGTCTCTGATAGCCTGCAGGTCGTCGTTCTCCGCCGCCCAGCGCGCCGCCCGCCCCGACCACTTCTCGGGTCGATTCTGGACGAGGAAGCGCACGACTTTGAAGTGCTGCGCGTCCAGCGCGTCATCCAGCGCTCGACTGGTGCAGCCCTCGCTCCGGTTCAAGTGAAGGAAATGCACCATGTCCAGATGGCCGCCGCGGGCCGCGCCGTCCATGGCGTCGGTGGAGAAGCCCTCAGCCCGGAAGCGGTGCAGCATCTGCAGCATGTGCAGCTGGCCCGAGGCGGCGACGCTGTCTGTGAGTCCCGGAGCGCACGGAGCGTCGCGCGTGGCCAGCAGGACGGCCACCACATCGGCCAGCTCGGCGGCCAGCGCCTCGCGCAGCGTCCAGGCGAAGGAGAACACGCGCCCTAGCGCGTCCAGCGGCAGCTTGGCCTCCGCGAAGGCGCGCAGGGAGGCTTCGGCCTCGAGCGACAGCGCCATTGGTTCAAGCGCTTTGAAATCTGTATGCCAAGCTATCAAATGGGTACGCTTGAGGTTGACCTTCACTCTTCGATTTGAAAAAATCTCTACAGTAGCCATCTGCATACAAACCCCCAGAACTCGAGTTTCACAAATTTAGAGTGCGCACTCCATTTCCGCGCGCGCAAAAGGAAACCAAGCATGGACGCCGAGGACGTGGACGCCGCCGCGCCGCGGACCGCAGAGGAGGTGGAGCAGGAGACGCAGCAGATGCAGACGGAGGAGAACACGACCGATGCCCAGTCGCAGCCGACACCTGCGTCCCCCGCCGCATCGTCGACGCCTGCCGCCTCCCCAACGGCCTCTACGCCCGCCAAGGCCGCGCCGGCCAAGCGGCTGCTGATCACCAAGATGCAGCTGGAGAACTTCAAGTCGTACGCGGGCAAGGTGGAGATCGGGCCCTTCCACAAGTGCTTCAGCGCCGTCGTGGGCCCCAACGGCAGCGGCAAGTCCAACGTCATCGACGCGCTGCTCTTCGTGTTCGGCAAGCGCGCGTCCAAGCTCCGACTCAAGAAGGTCTCGGAGCTGGTGCATCGCTCCGCGGGCTTCCCCAACCTGGACATGGCCACGGTCTCCGTCTTCTTCCAGGAGATTATCGACACTGACGAGAGCAACGCAGCTGCAGCCACAGACAACGAGGCCAATTACACCGTCGTCCCCAACTCCCAGTTCAGCGTCACGCGTACGGCCACCAAGGGCAACGTGAGCAAGTACTACGTCAACGACCGCCCCAGCAACTTCACGCGCGTCACGGAGCTGCTGAAGGACAAGGGCATCGACCTGGACAACAACCGCTTCCTGATTTTGCAGGGAGAGGTCGAGCAGATCGCTATGATGAAGAGCAAGGGCGCTGAAGGCACCAACGAGGACGGACTGCTCGAGTACCTGGAAGACATCATCGGCTCCAACGTGTATGTAGAGCCCACGGAGCGAGTGTGGGACGAAGTAGAGCAGTGCAACGAGGTGCGAGGCGACAAGGTCAACCGCGTCAAGCTCGTGGAGAAAGAAAAGGCGCACTTGGAGGGCCCGCGTGCGGAAGCGCTCGAGTACTTGCGCAAGGAGAAGGAGGTGTACATGAAGACGAACATTCTGTACCAGTTGTGGATCCAGGAGGCGTCCAAAAACCGCGAGCTGTGCGAGTCCAAGCGTGACGAACTGCAGGCCAAATACAAGGCGGAGCTGGCTCGCATGGAGAAAAACCGCGAAGAGCTGAAGTCTGTGGAAGCCGTCTACCAGCGCGTGAAGAGTGAGCACGACGAAGTCGCCAACCAGCTGGATGAAGCGAAGGCAGAGTACGCTGACTTTGAGAAGCAGGATGTGAAGCTGCGGGAAGAGCTCAAGTACGCCAAGGAGCAACAGAAGGAGCTGCAGTCAGCACAGAAGAAGGAGCTGAAGAAGCAGAAGAACATCGAGCAAAAGGTGCAGGAGAACGAGGAACTGGTGCCGCAGTTAGAGAAGGAGGTGGAGAAGCTGCAGGCAAAGCTTACGAAACAGGAACAGGTGCTGGAGAGCATTCTTGAGGGACACAAGGAAGAAACGGCCAAGCTTCGAAGTACAATGGAGAATATTCAGCAGGAGATGGAGCCGTTCCAGACTGAGATGAATGCTCTGAGGTCAGTGATCGACACAACCGAGACCGAGATCCAGTTAGTTGAGGAGCCCGTCACCAAAGCTAAGAAGGCGCTTGAAGCCAATGCGTGCGGTGTCATTGAGGCCGACGCGAACCTACGCGGACTCGAGGACGAGCAGAATGAGAAGCGCGAGAAACTCACCAAGATGAAGGATCGCATTGTTGTTGCCCAGCAGGAGCTGGAGGACGTTAAAGCCAGAGAAGGCTCTGTAGCTGAAAAATATCGTGAGGCTCGCACAAAAGCTGAAGAGGCTTCTGGTGCTGTGCAGTCGCATGCCACTCGGAACCGCATGTTGCGCGAGTTGCTTGATGCGTCGAAGCCGGGCAAGCCGCTGGAGAATGCTGGCTTGTTCGGCCGTCTGGGAGACCTTGGTGCGATCGACGGGAAATACGACGTTGCTATCTCAACTGCTTGTGGTGCATTGAACAACTTGGTGGTGGAATCGACATCGGGCGCGCAGGCATGTGTTGCGTATCTCCGCAAGCACAATTTGGGGCGCACTACCTTCCTGATTCTGGAGCAGCTGGGCTACCTTAAGTCGAAGTACTCGCAGCACTTTCGTGGTGTTGCCGCTCCTTCTGGACAGCAAGCGCCTCGGCTGTTCGATTTAGTGAAGGTGAACGACGAAAAATATCTGCCGGCATTTTACTATGCCCTGCGTGACACACTAGTGGCGAACGACCTGGACGAGGCGTCTACGATCGCATACCAAGGACGTCAATGCAAGTATCGCGTTGTAACCTTAGATGGTCAGCTAGTGGAGATGTCAGGCGCCATGTCAGGTGGCGGTAAGCGAGCTCGTAGCGGTGGTATGTCGAGTACGCTTGCAAGCGGTCTGAGTGAAGGCGATATTCGGGCTTTGCAGGAGGAGTCATCATCTCTGCGAAACAAACTGGAACAGATTCGTGAGGAGAAATCGTCGCTGGAAAAGGAGTTATCTCAACTTACTCGCAAAATCGATCAGTATGAGAACGATTTGCCAAAGATCGAGTTGGACATAAGTGCAACGAAAACACGCCTTGACGATTTCAAGAAGAACAAAAAAATGTTGGAGAAGCAAACAACGCTTTCTGCGGATGCTAAAAAGAAAATCGAGAAGCTGAACAAGACGAAGACTTCCAAGGAAGCCGAGTACAAAACCACTAAACTGAAGGTGGACAAAATGGCTGCTAAACTGGCCAAAATGAAGGAGCAAATTCTCGATGTTGGTGGTGAGAAGCTGCGCAAAGAGCAGGATGTGGCAAAAAAGATTACGAAGCAGATTGCGGAGAAAACGAAGCAGATGACCAAGATTCGAGTCGACTTCAAGAGTAGTCAAAAGAACACTGAGAAGAACGAACATGCTCTTAAGAAGATTGAGGAAGACATCGAAGCAGCGAAGAAGAAGATCGAAGACACCCGCGAGCAGATCACTGCGATGGAGGAAAAGGCCCTGGCAGTCCTTCAGAAGTGCGAGACCGTCCAAGAACAGGTTACTGCGAAGGAGAAGGAGCTTCGTAAGGACGAGACTAAGTACAGGAAGCTTAAGAAGGAGTACGATGAAATGGCGAGTGCAGAAGTGGATCTAGCCAACAGCTTGGAGGACTGTGAGAAGATGTTGGAGGAAAACGGGAAGAAGGAGACTTACTGGAAGACGAAGCTTACGTCTCTGCACGCTGCATTCATCACGGAGCAAGAACGCAATGTTGGCGTCTTCGAGGATGAACGAGATCTTCCTGCTCGGAAGCGCCACAAGAATAACAGAAACGCCGATGGAGACGAGACCATGGATGATGAGCAAAAGGAGGAGGACGAGGACAGTGAAGAAGAGGAAGATGTCAACTTAGATGTCACACTGGAAAAGCTTCCAATGCTAGAATCTGTTGCGTTGTCTCGTTACAGCAAGGAGGAAATGAAGTACGAGATTTCCGTGCTCGAGCAACAGCGTGATGAGCTGAAGGCCAACGTCAACATGGGTGCACTGACGGAGTATAAGCAAAAGGAGGATGAATACAAGGCCCGTGTCTTGGAGCTAGAAGAAGCGACGAAGCTCCGTGATGCGAAGCGCCACGAGTACGAGGAGCTGCGCCGCAAACGTCTGGAAGAATTTATGACGGGTTTCCGTGTCATTACGCTGAAGCTAAAGGAGATGTACCAGATGATCACGCTCGGCGGCGATGCTGAGTTGGAGCTTGTGGATTCACTGGACCCGTTCTCGGAGGGTGTGGTGTTCAGCGTACGACCTTCAAAGAAGAGCTGGAAAAATATCTCCAACCTCTCTGGCGGTGAAAAGACCCTCGCGTCGCTGGCACTGGTGTTTGCGCTCCACCACTACAAGCCGACGCCGCTCTACGTGATGGATGAGATCGATGCTGCGCTGGACTTCAAGAACGTGTCGATCGTGGGCAACTACATCAAGCAACGTACGCGCAATGCGCAATTCGTCATCATCTCCTTGCGCAACAACATGTTTGAGCTCGCGGATCGCCTTGTGGGTATTTACAAGACGAACGACGCCACGAAAAGTGTGACGATCAACCCGAAGATCTACGAACAGGGCACCGCCAAGGCCGCAAACGGGACGACGACGCCGATGGCGAAGCAGCCAGGAACTCCCAGCATGAGCAGTCCGAAGAGTGGCTCACGTCGGTCGGTGAAAAAGGCCCGGCGGTCCAGCCAGCAGTCCGTGACGTCCCCCGTCGCGCAGCAAAGCACACCAGTGACGAGCACGCCACTGCAGGACCGAACGAACCGGTCGTAGGTAGGCCAGCTTCTTTGTGCACTTCGGCCAGTTAACTCGTTGTGTAATGGATATATTTTGTCCGGAGAGGAGCTTGCTTGTGTCGATTGAGGCAGTTGCAGACGAATTTGATATGTGCAGTGATCACATGACCACCCGTTATCTGCGATAACTCGTCGTAAGTAGTGAGTTGCAGTACACTGGCGCAAAACCAGCAGCTGCACAAGAGAGGCAATCACGGTGTGTATCCTGCAAGTTGCAGTGCGAAATCCAGATAGCATCCCATTCCCGATTCGGAGCGGACAAGGTTGTCGAGTGTGACTGTGGCGAGCGACTGAACGCCCGACAGCGAGATAGGCCTCGAGTCTTCTCAAGGAGTCTGTAGATATCGGCAGTGTGAACATCAAATTGTCCGCAGCACGCACGTACTGACTGTACGTGCGAGTTTGAAGGCCTTTGCACGGATGAATGCGCGTGACTCGTGCTCTACTCACGTTGATCAAGGTCCTGCGATGGTTCTGGAACGTTATACGCGCTTGATGCCGACTGGGATTCCGACATCAGGTTCGTGGAGATCATTGCCAAGCAAACCAGGACACACTACCATGGCAGTACCTTCACTTGACGAAGGAGTCTCACAGGGAAGGAATACAGGTCTTTTGACCCTGAGAACACCGCCGTCGCAAGTTCTCGGAGGAGTTGGGAGACAGCGCCACTTTGGCGCTTCAGCATGGAGGGTCTAGCATTCATACTGAAGTACGTGAGGATCGGGAACTTCCTCGCTACGAGCAGCTCATGGCGTCCCCTGTCTGTCCTTTCCCCCGTTCGGGTTAAGGTGCAGTACACAAGTGCACGCGATAAGTGAGACCTTGACGGACGATGACGGACGAGCAGCAAATGGAGACGGCGTCCATGGCGGCGATGACCGAGTTCCTGCGAGAGTACGAGCCGCCGGCCGAGACCGAGGCGAGCAAGAAGGGACTGTCGCTAGTAGTGGAGACCGACAATGGCCTTGACGCGGATTGTGGCGAGGTGTCCCCGGACAAGCAGCCCACGTCGCCCGAGAGACGCCGCAAGATCAAGAACGCGCAGGCCGCCACGCGCCGGAAGCGCTACCTCAAGAAGCTCAAGGTGGAGCGGAGGACGCTCACGAAGCAGGAGGTCGACTTGGCTCTGGAGCTTAAGAAGCTTCGGGAGGTTCACGCCGAGGAGCGGACCGCAAGTAACAAGAAGATGCTGACGCTCCGTGCGTGGAAGGCGACTGCGCTTCGGCAGGAGGAGCGGAGACTGGAGGCCGAGGAGAAGCAGAGACGGCTCAAGGCCGCAGTCGTGAACCAGTCCGAGCTCATCCACCGGATGAAGACGTTGCTGTGTCAGCAGCGCATGCTCAACAGCCTCGACGCGTACGAGGAGCAGAAGGCGTCGAAGAGGAACCGGAAGGGCACCTTACTGCTCCAGACGTTCGTGCGCGAGATGGACTCGCTGTACGCCCAGACGGACGCCGTGGTCGGAGGTGTGCGCTTTGAAATGTCGCCGCCATTGACGTACGAGCTCACGCGCAAGTGGAGCAAGGACAAGACGTTCCTTGAGAGTGCGGACGCGACGGTGATCCCGAATAGCTTCGAGCAAACGTGCCGTGCAGTGTCGTTGATGATTCTGGCTCCAAGCTACAACGACGAGCTCGAGGACCCGGAGAACACGGCGAGTCGAACGTATCGCCTGAACTTTTCTCCGGAACTCGGGAACAGCGCGACCTTGGTGGTCTACAACGCCGTCAAGAGGTTCGTAGAACGAGACCGCGCTGTGTTTGTGTGGCGGACGCTTGCTGAAGGTCAGGGCGAGTTTGACGGGCTACAGACGGTCGAGACTGCGTGGTTCGTGGTCCGTCCGCTGACTGAAGAGACAAAAACACCCTCGAAGGAAGAGCCGGAGATGGTCTTGGAGAGCTACACGCGCTTGATTCCTGTCGGATTCGGCAGACCAACGGACAATGACGCGCGAGCGAACAAGTTCATCAAGATTCTAGCAAAGGCGGACGAGGCGGACGTCAACGACATGAAGCAAATGCTGGGCAAGTTGTTGCTTGACGAAGCTCGCGCGAATGTTGACGAGATGAGTTCGCTGCCGTCACGAAGGAGACGTTCAGACAGCAAGTGACTGCAGCATTACACCAGTTGCAAGACACGAAGGCGAAGGCCCCCAAATGCGTTGATTTCCATTCACGAAGTTTCCACACGCCGAAAAAGGCCGTCCAACCGGCTAAACTTTAGCCAATATCCACTTTAGGCTAAAGTGGATATCTACAGGTGGCGTTGGTGAGCAGAGAGAGACCTGCAATGTACTGTCCTCGCCACTTAAGCCGCCGCATCTGGGCCGAGAGGATCCACGCGTGCGCTCGACTTGAATAAGCGGTGACGTTCATCGATCCACAAGGTTCAATCGAAGGTCGACCGGATGGCGAGAGTGCAGCGCGACGGACAGACCCGCCAGCTTCCCATGTGCACCAGCCTCCGAAGCCAAAGCAAAGCCGACCGGCATCAGCCACGTGTGGGTTTCCAACACCAAGGCACCGCCTTCGCACGCGGTTGCATCCATCTTGATACATGTAGACAACTGCTTACAACCATAGCAACATATGGTGCCCATCACTTACTACTAAGTATCTTTTTGTATGGGAGGGATTACCTCTACAAATCCAACCTGAAAGCCACAAAAGCTACTAATCATGTTCAGGTGACAGTGTCCAAGTGACCAGCCGCCGCGGTTCGCTTCGCTCGCGATATATAAATGGGATGTCCTGGTGAGTGTAACGCGCGGACTGGCTGAGAAGCTTGGCGCTGGGTCCGCCTCCGCAAATACCGCTCGGCCCTGCTTCGCGCGCTCGCCTTATTATATTTGATCCTCTGGGAGCACAGTCTGGATTGGTCGACATTTCAACGATGTCGCCCAGCCGTTTAGGGTGTGTTTCAGTTGCGTTCGTCATATTTTGTGATCCTGAGATACTGTAGTACACGTTATCGAGGTGTGATGTGGCATAACTCCGCACGGTAATCAACACGAAACTGGTTTTTAGGGGCAGGAAGGCAGGACTATCCAGTGTGAGCGCACGAACAGCACAGAGATACATTTGCGCGCACGATGGCAGACGGTGAAGCAGTGGACGACGCGGCCGTGGAGGCGGCGATGGCGGCTTTCCTCCACGAATTCAACCTGTCCACCGAGGCAACCAAGTCAAAAGAGCTGCTATGCCACAGCACAGGCGAGTGGACGAAGCTCAAGGCCACCGACCGACGCGACCGGTACCGCAAGAAGCTGCAACAGGAACGGGAGACGCTCAGACGCCAAGAGCGAGAGTTGTCGGCGAAGCTGAGCCGGCTGCAGGACGCTCAAGCGGAAGCCAAGGAGGAGGAAAAGAGGCTGTACACGCTCGGGCTCAGCGCTTGGAGGGCCACCGCCGCCCGGCAGAAGGATAAGCGACTGGAGGCCGAGGCAACTCAGCAGCACCTGAAGACGACCGTGCTCCGTCGAGCCGAGCTGACCCGCCTCATGAACGCGATGCTGCTGCAGTCCGTCCCAGTGAAGAGTCTCACGTCGAGCGAAGGTCAGGTACGAAGCAGGGAAGCGCACGGCGCGTTGCTGTTCAAGACGCTCCTGGGCGAGCTAGACGCACTGTACACCAGGACCGACGAGGTCGTTCAACGCACAGTCGCGTTGTCGCCGCCCGAGGCGTTCGCGCTGAGGCGGACGTGGAACCAAGACAAGACCGTCCTGGAGAGCGCGGACGCAACCCAACTTCCGATCGCCTTTGACCAAACGTGGCGCGCTCTGTCGACTATCCTGCTGTCAGGTCCACACGGGGACCAGTGCCCGGGCGAGATCGAGGACCCGATGAACACCGCGGCGATAACGTACCACGTCAACTGTCCGTTGGAGTCCGGCGGCACTGCAATGCTTGCCATCTACAACGCGGTGCGGAGGTACGTCGAGAAGGGCCGCGTGGTGGTCGTATGGCGGGTGCTGTCCGAAGGCCAGGGCGAGTTCGACGGGTTGTACTCGGACGAGCGCGGGTGGCTCGTGATCCGCCCGGCCGACGGCCGCGCGACGACGTTGGAGTGCTACGCGCAGCTGAAGCTCATGGGCCTGAACGGACAATCGGCCAGCAGTGACGCGCGCGGCAATCGGTTCGTGGAGCTGCTGAGGACGGTGGACGACGAGGACATGACGGAGATCAAGCGGGCGATCCAACGGCTGCTAGTAGACGAGTCCGCGTCCGACTCGGACGTCGTGGAGGAGCTGAAACTGTAGGCGATAGCAGCGAGGAGCACGAAATGCATGTCGCCGTCCCTTAGTATGTACGAGTACATGTAATGTGTAGTTTTCCCCATGACGACTCGACATGCCGCTCATTCCCTGCGCTGCTGCTGCCCAGAGGGCGTAGCGCGGACATAAACTAGTGAAGAAGCAGGAGGCGAAGATGGAGGACCGGCAGCAAATGGACGCCACGCTGGCGGCGGTGACCCAGTTCCTGAGCGAGTACGAGCCGCCCGCCGGCGCGGACGCGGCCCTGCAGACGCCGACGCCCCCCGTCGTGGACGAGCTGCTGCTCGCGAGCCAGCTGCCGGTATCGGAGACCGAGGCGTCTCTGGCTCAGAGCTCCGTCGACGCGGCGCCACCGAGCGCGCGGCTGGCGGCGGCCGAGCGCCGGCGCCAGATCACCAACGCGCAGTCGGCCAAGCGGCGGGTCAAGTACCTCAAGCGCGTCAGGGACAAGCGCGAGACGTTGAGGCGCCAGGCGCGAGATCTGGCCGAGCAGCTGCAGCGGATGAAGGCCGCGCAGGAGAAGGCCCAGCAGGAGGCCGAGACGGCCGACGCCCTCGCGCTCAGCGTGTGGCGGGCCACGTGCGTGCGCCAGAAGGAGCGCCGCATGGAGGTCGAGGAGCAGCAGCGGCGGCTCAAGGCCGCGGTCATCAGCCGAGCCAAGCTCATCCACCAGATGCACTCGCTGCTGCAGCATCGCCTGGCGAGCAGCCAGCTCGAGAGCCTCATGCTGCTGGAGGGCAAACCGTCGTCCGGGTGGGGGAAGAAGAAGGGCACGGCGCTCTTCACGACGTTCGTGCACGAGCTAGACGCCATCCACGCGCAGACGGACGAGGTCGTGGAGAGCTCGGACGCCAAGTTCTCCTCCTCGCTCATGTACAAGCGGACGTGGGAGTGGAATCCGAGCAGGACGTTCCTGGAGAGCGCGGACGCGACCGTCATCCCGTTCGGCTTCGAGCAGGCCAAGCATGCTGTGACCTTCGCGATGCTCTCCGATCCGAGAGAAAACCCGCACAGCGAGGGGATCGAGGACCCGGAGAACACAACAGCCTCGACGTATCGCTTGAACTACTCGTGGGAGTCGGGCGAGAGCGTGGCGTTCGTGGTGTACTGTGCGATCAGGAGATACGTGGAAGCAAACCGCGTCGTGTTCGTGTGGCGCGCGCGCAGTGAAGGACAAGGCGAGTTCGACGGCTTGGCCATGGATGAAACTGTGTGGGTCATCGTGCGTCCGTCAGCTGGCCACACAGAAGAGAACCCGGCGACAGTCTTTGAGATCTACACGCGGTTAGTGCCGACCGGATTCGGCGGACCACACGTGCCGCCTCGGTTTGTGAGGATGTTTGTGCGCTCGGACGAGGAAGACATCACGTACATGATGCGGCTGCTGGACAAGTTGCTGATCCACCAAAAGAGTCCAAGCGACCGACCTGTATCCGTGTAGTTCTCGGTATCGGCACCCAGGAGTTGAGTATGGACGAGTGCGTTCGTTGTGCATTCTCGTCACAGCAGACAAGATTTTGCCAGCTAAACGAAGAAGGCAGCTCTGCTTATATTGATTTGGCTCAATCTTCTTCCATGGGCGTCGTCGTCGTGGGCTTTTCTGCCCCATTTTTAAGCTTCGGCTTGAAGCTAATTTGCAAGGACAGCGCCATGTCTCCAACGAAGACAGCGTCCGTGACCGTGAGACTCTCTCCGTCCTTCACGAGCTCACGCAGCGACTTGGCTAGATTCGGGGTGGTGGCAGTACGCAATGCTGGCGGGCCCTGCATGAACAAGTTCGCGTCCGCCGAGCTGATCGAGGGCTTCAGCAGCCGGAAGTCGTCGCCGCAGAGCTGGTCGATCAACGTCTGCAACGTCGTCGCGTCCGGATCCACTTGCAGTGTCTTCTGCTGCGAAGAGCACACAACGCAGTCGGCTTTCCGGTCGTACTGGAACGTGTGCGAGTAGCAGCCCGTGGCGCCCATGTGCATGTGGTAGTTGTTCATCAACCAGCTGCAGTAGCTCATGGCCTTGAGCGCCTCGCTCACGCACATGGCCGACACCACCGCGTTCGTGGACGCCACCGCCGGGATGATGTTCTTCACCACTCCCAGCGTCAGACTGTACGTCACGCCGGCGATCCCGAACTGCTCGGCCCGCTCCTTGGCCGCCTGGAAGACCCACTGCATGTGCTCGGGCGAGTCCTTGTCCAGCTTCTTGTCGGGGAACTCGCGCGGCCAGAGCACGATGAACGCGTAGGCGATGCAGTGCGCCGGCTGTCGGGGCGTCTCTGCGATGGTGCACATGGGGAAGCTCTTCTGCGGCGGGAACGTCTCGAGCGAGCACTCGAAGCAGCTCGTGATGCGGGGGATGATGACGCGCGCCTGGCCGCGCAGGCCTTCGGTGCCGCCGTCGATGAGCGGGATGATGGTAGACGGGTCCACTTCTCCGTCCTCGTCCAGCTCGGCCAGCGACACCACGAGCGAGTTCAGGTACCGACGCGCCTCGATGTTGTCGAGCCCCGAGAGGATCACGTGGAACTGCCGGTAGAAGTCGGCGTCCATGTCCTGCACCTTCCGGAAGTGCGGCGAGATGGCTGCCGGGGTGTCCCCATTGGCCGAGGCCATGCGCGCGCGGACAAAAGCCGCCGCGCACTCGGCCTTGGACTTGCCCACGTCCGCGGCGCGGAACAGGAACTGGCGGTTCAAGTTGGACACGTCGATCGTGTCCATGTCGATGATGTCCACCTGGGTGAAGCCTGAGAGCACCACGTCTTTTAATAGCTCGCACCCTAGCCCGCCTGCACCGATAATCAGGACGCGGCACTCGTCCTGCAGGAAGCCGAGCGTGTCCTGCGAGGCGTCCGGGTCGAACTCGCCCAGCGCCACGGCCGACGTCTCAGCGGGGAAGGCCGTGCGGTGGCTCAGCAGCCGCAGCAGGTCCCAGTGGCGCTGGCTGGCGCGCACCGAGTGCAGAGTGTTGGTCTTCATGGCGCAGGACGCGGGCGACGACGGCGTCGACTCGATCCTGCAGGACGAGGTGGCGGCGGTTAGGGAAGCCTGCGACGAAGAAGACGACGGCGGCGCAGGATCAGGATCAGGATGGCTGAGCTTGGGCTTCTTGTGGGCAAGTGACGGCGACGAAGGAGACGCAGACGATGAGGCCATAAACGTCGCTCCCGGAGGGACAAGTGGCGGCGGCGGACGGGGGAGTGCGGGGGCTGTCCAGGACGCGCAGGACGAAGCGCAGACCGAGGCAGGCTCGGCACTTGAAATGGAACAATCGATAGTGAAGTGAAGGAAGCGGATCTGGCTGCGAGCAGGCACTAAGACGGGGATGTATGTCACTAAACGTAGATGTGTGGTGTGGCGCACATGCGTCACGCGAAACGACGCGAGTTGAAGCAGTTGACCATGGTGGCGAGCGGCAGGACTGCGGCCAGAGCCCCTCGAGCCGCCAAGCCGCACGTGCTGGGCGGCAGCAACAACCTCGTGGCGGAGCGCAACCGCCGCGAGACGGCGGAGGCGGCGCTGCAGACGACGCGGCAGAGTTTGCGCTCGGTGGCGCAGGACCTCACGCCGCAGGTGCAGCAGCTCGCGCAGGCCGTGGAGGTGCGTGCGTGCGTCCGCCCGATTCGTGCCAGTGCTCTATACTAGACACGGCGGTGACAGGAGGTTGATACGGCAGGCGCTGCAGGTGGAGGAGCGGCAGCGGCTGCAGCTGGACGAGGCGTCGCAGGAGCTGCTGGAGACGCTGCAGGACCAGATCAACGAGGTGGACAAGCGCCGCCTGGAGCAGTTCTCCGTCGTGGACGACCGCATCAAGGAGGCCGTCCAGCAGCTGGACGAACAGGCCACGGCGGACCGATATGTGAGCAAACTGTAGCTGTGGGCGTGTGCGCAGAGGATTTGGTGTCTGACGGATCTCGTGCAGGACCTGCGCGTGCTGCTGATCAGCAGGCTGCAGGAAGTGCAGGACGAGCACGCGGCGGAGGTTCGCCTGCTGCATCAAGAGGTGAGGCCGTTGCCACTTGCTCATCATGTTGCCGCTATCTTGTGACGTGATTGACCAACAATTTGCTGTAGCTCGTCGCGTCGAAGGAGTTCCTGACCCAGAGACTGGGCGCCATCGAAGATGCGGTCACCAGCGTCCGAAGCGAGATTGCTCGGAGCAGCGAGCAGCAGCACGCCGCTGTCCAGAACCACGCCAGCAAAATCGACGGCCTGGACGACAAGCTCTTCGCGCTGGACAAGGAGCTGCTGAAGTTGAAGTTGGCGCTCCCAGCGTCCGTCAAGGCGCAGATCCCTGCCTCGTTCATGGACCAGCGCTCGGCTTCCGGGGTAGCAGCAAGTGCGAATCGAGTGGATGTTGCGCACGGTGGCGACTTGGGCACCACTTTGAAGCTCCAGGAGGTAGCGACGGATATCGAGACAGTGTAAGGCGATGTACGACGCATGCGCTGCTACAGCGAACTCTGCACTCACCACCTGCACTCGTTCTCAGGAAAGTAGACTCGCTAGCGTATCGATCGGCGGACCGGAAGCAGTTCGACGCGTTGACGAACCGTATGCGCGAGGCAGCAAAGAGCCACCACGCGCTGAAGAAGGAGGTGGAGAGCCGCCTTCAAGACGTGCGGGCTTGCTGCGACCAGGTGCGTGTCCGCAGCAGTGTCCGGGTGGACTACGCAACTCGTCTGACGCCGTCAATGCTGTCAACGGCTGCAGATGACCACGAAAATCCCGAGTGAGCTTTCCAAGCGCCTGCAGAAAGCGCAAGCTGCATGGGACGGCGAGCTCGAGGCGCTGAAGGCGTCCGTGCTCCACCTAGAGGCATTCTACAACGTGCAGAAGCGGAAAGAGTCCGCAGCAGCGTCCAGCAGTCATCGAATGGACGCGGAACAGCAAAAGCTCATGGACGGTGTCAAAAACTTGCAGAAGGAGGTAGAAGAGCATGGCTCACACCTCACGCGCATCGACGCGGACTTGCTCGGGTTGTACGACTGGACGCGGAGCAAAGTGGCATCCATTCGACTGTAAATACGAACAGCATAGTTTTTTTTAAAGGAAAATGGTGATCGCTGCACCAAGAAGATTGCAATACATGTATGGGGCAAGATTGGTTGCAGCATCTGGCTGCTTTCTCCCTCAACGGGACATTCGTACGTTAACGTCACAAGACTCGTTACATGTACAGCTGACAGCTTGAAATTCGTGGCGAATACAGGTGAAAGCGATTTCATGATCCCCAAAATCCGTTTCCTTATCAGTCATACAGGCATTGGAGCAAAGTGGTTCATTTGAGACAACGCAAAACGAAATAATACTAAGCCAATAAACCTACTTTTCAATATATCTAGTGCGCTCGAAAGAGCTTCTAGCGATCTTTCGATTCATGTACTTGGTACAACTTCAACACAGGTTCCCGCCGAGGAATGGCCATGTAAAAGAATAGAAAATGCATTTTTTTCTCAAGTTCGTATTTTTCTTTTATTGGGCAAAATTAGGCGGGGAATCCAAATATATAGACCGTTTCGTCCAATGAGCTCTGCAACATGCTCAAAATCGGGGTCAGCGCTAAGTTCGCATTCGTAATGGTAGCATAAAAGTGACAAATGGTATAGTCATTTGAATACGGCGATAAGAATCATGTCGTTCAGAATGGCGTTAGTTGTTCTTATTCTGCCCTCCACAGTTGTCCGCGTAAACAGTGAGTTTCTTTGGCTTCGGCGGAAGGAGTACCTCATCCAGCATGTACGCAAGCATTGAATTAATCTCATTGGTTCCTTTTCCAGCTTCCCTCTGGTTGTACACAAAATTGTACTGAGTAGTGGTGTGGGCAATAGCAACACCGAATACGTGTACCCAGAAAAGTGACATGAAGTACCAGTCTGAAGGTGTTGCCGCCGCAGTCGGCAGCGTCAGGTTCTGAGCGAAGTCCGTCGTAATGAAGATGGCTGCATCCGAACACTCCGCAACATTCTTCTTGTACTCCAACCTAGGAATAGCAACCATCTATAGTTAGAACCAAATGATACTTATCGCCATCACAAATCAAATTGATACTTAACGCCGTACCTCAGTAATACACGTTGCTTCAGAATGCTTACCAAACAGCTCCGAACAACGCAACATTATAGCACCACGCAGACTGAACTTGTAGATCGTGCAAGTGTCGCACACGATACTGCGTGGAGACTGGATTCGAATCGTTCGGCAATTCTTGGCGACGATAGAACGAAAGCTGGACAGGGAAGGCACTTTGTCACCGAGCTTAGCCTCTGCTATGGCAAGCGTCAGCTGCTCGTGCAGCTTCTCCCAAGTCAAAAAGGTGGGCAGCATTGTGAACCATTTGTTGTCAACACCTTAGACACCTTTCCGTCCTTGAGTCTTTGGCGCCGCACGCGAACTGGAACCATTTCTCCTAGCTGAGAAGCCAGCTCCTTCACCCACGTGACAATCCAGTCAACGTCAAGTACAGCGGTGTTGAGGTTCAGGCGGCCTCCATGCGGCTTCACGCCAAGGATCCCAGCATCTAACTGCGTCTTGTAGCGCGAAGCGGTCGCGGGGCCAACACCGTAGCACTGACAGAAGGCCCTGCGACAGACAGCACCAACAAACGGCAGGAAATAGGCGAAACGCTGACGCTGGCCAGTACTCCGACTTCGTACAGGTGCGCCAGCCTCCATCGATACCGCCAGCGCGGTAATAATGATTGTCTTCTTTTCAGCAGATGTCATTATGTCTACCGCACTAACGAGTCTCTCAACAGCTTCTGCTTTCCCTGAGATGCATCGTTGTTTACACGAGTCAGCTGCAATCAAGTCCTGCACCCTAGATTTAATAGCCATACTCATTGGCTTCTCCTCCTCGTCACTGTCTTCGTCACATCCACCATCTTCGCCCTCAGACAGAGAAGGAGAAGTCGCCTCACATTCGCTCTCGCTTGTCGACAGCGCTTCCTCCTCGGAGTCGGAGCTGCTCGGGATCTCAGCGTCTTCGACTTCCATGGCAGCTGCGAACTTAACGAATGAGGAGAGTGAGTGGCTGAGGCGCCTCAAAACACAAAACCCTCTTTTTCTCGGCTGTTCACTTAAGTCCGATCCGGCCAGCGGAATCTTCAATCACCTTTTTAAAAAAGGCACTCGTTATATGGGAAATATGACGAGGCATTTTTACCCGAACGTGACCGTATAGTGCCCGAATATGCCCGACTTAAGAAAAAGCCGGACAATGTCATCAAGTGATGTGTGAACACTTTATACGTGCCCATCACGTATAGTCGGGTAGCGGTTTCAGAGCAAACGCCAGCGACTTCGAGTGATAACAGCTCCCTGGAACACGCACATAGGAAATCAATCACATACGTAAGTCGAACACATTAGATAGATGCAATGGGGAAGCTCTATTGACGTTAAGTGCACATACGGAGGTATCTGTACCGCAGATACTGCAGCTCCTTTTTACTCAGCAAGCTAAGCTGATCAGCCCCGGTGAATATCTCGAAGCCTAATAGCATGTACATACCGCAGTTGTAGCTGTCGACTTGGACGCCAAGTTCGCTGTTGTACGGCCGGATTCGATAGTTTCTTGCGGCTGTGTCTGGCAACATCTTCACCAACTTCTTAGCAAGCGGTCGAACAGCAACTCCGTAGCTCGAATTCATCGGGTCGTAGATGCAGATATCCTTCAGTGACAGATTCATCATGATAGAGCACCAATGATTTCTGCCGCAGATGACGGGGATCAAAATATTCTCGCTCGTCACACCATTGAAAATACTCCGCATAGTTCCACTGTCATGAAGCCGTTCATGATGTTTCCTGCGACGGAGGTATCCACTACAATTGTGTTCGCCTTCGCTGCAAATAGCTGCAATATCAACGTGTTAACAGTGCAATCACCCAGTGACGCTTTACCTGCAAGTTCCAGTACTTCAGCCTACATCGTTGAGCGTAAAGATACATGTTAGATACGTCATAATAGTACCATGAGTGGAGATACATACCTGCGAGGAAAGGAGCGGGATTGACTTGATCTTGGTTGGTATTTCTGGATCTCGCTCGGTTTGAAAAGTATTGGGCATCTGTAGAGTGTAGTCGATCGAATCAACCCAGCTGACAGCCTTGTCTACGTATTGGATGCTCTTCATTGCCATGTGCCAGTTTTTCATGACGCGCAGTGCCTCTGTCGAGTAGAGGTCAAAACCAATGATTTCCACCGCTATTTGCTGCTCGGCTAAGTTCTGCCCACTTGCGTCCTTGTGTTTTTTTCTGAAGTGCAGAGACTTTGGCGGTACAACTTGCGATCAGGTCTGTCGGGAATATGCGCATGATCGAACCGATGGGAGTCAACTGCTTAGCTGGGGGTAGTGCTATTGAGGGTAACCGGTTTGATAGCGGTTCTTAACCGTGAACCGGTTAGCCCGA